>JAAAKG020107437.1:0-15609 GCA_010014905.2 Druon quercuslanigerum | reverse complement strand
AGTTTTTTTCAATAAAACGGTTTCAAATATGTTTTAACTTGATTCAGAATGACACATTTTTATAAATATTTTTTTTCTGAAAAATATTTTAGGAAACCGAATACTAATCTTCCTATAAGAAAATGTAATTCAAGTAAAAAAGATTAGGTTTTAAAGACATTACTAATTACAAACAATTGTAAACATTAAATCCTTCTTATTGTTAATAACTTAAATTATATACAAATTTAAACTTAGTCAATAATGCACAGAAAAAATGATTTAGTCTTACTGTATCATATTTTATACACTTGAATAGTAATTTTTAAATTTGATAAAATATTTCTTTGATTCTTAGTTGTTATTGTTAATAAAAAATTATTAAATAACTATTTAATTTAACTGTTTTTCACAGAAATAAGATATTTTTTCTCTAATGTGAATTGATGAATCAATAAGGAGTGCATTCAATAATATATCAGTTAAAATTGAAAAAATGCTATTGTTAGTAAGTAGTTATTTATAAACCAATAATGAAAGTGACTGCATTTGAGAATGTTTCATAATTCACCTGGTTAATAAAGCTTATTCCTAATTTAGTTTTATGAGAAAAAGCATTTTGAAATATGCAAACAAGTAAGACTTCATATTTATTCTCTAAATTATTAATATTATACAATTCAACTGTCTGAAATTGTTTTTTGCAGCAAAAATAATTTCTTTCTACGCTAAAATAACTAATTTTGGAATTGTTTAAATAATTTGTATTCTTAAGAATAAGAAATATTCAATATTTATAAATGTGTATGATTATTCATAAATTTTAAACATGTATATTTATATTATAGAAAAGCGATCACTATTTATGCAAAAGCTGTAAAAAGGAAATATATTTTATAACTTGTTTATAACAATAAGACTTAGGAGTCAAATGCACACTTTTCTGATAGACTATTTTTATTCAGTTATATGGAATATTGTTCAGTAGAAAAAATAATGTTTTTTGTGTGAAAGTTATAGTTTTTAGAATTGATTTATAATTTTATTATTGACATTAAGAAATGTTTATGTGTTGATAGTTTTGAAACTGTTTTGATGAGAAAAGCAATATATAGCTAAAAAAGATACAAAAATGTACTATTTCTTTATGAAAATCTTAATAACAATATTAATTGTTAATATTTGGTATTGATTATCACGAGAGTCACAGTTGACTGAAATCATAAACTAATTATTTATGTTCCTTTATGAAACCAGTATTGATTCTGATGCACGTAAAGTTTATTCAATTTATAACCATACAAACATTTCTTAGTTCTCTTTATTTAATTTCTCAAACATTCAACTAGATATTTCACTTCGTGCTAAAAATGTCGGCTAAGTTGGAATCAGGTTAGTAGTTCATTGCCTCTCATGACGGCCCAACTATCTTTTTTTCGTCTAAACTATATAACCTTTTCTAATAAAAATAGTTTGGTCTCAATTCAGAAACACATTTTTTTTCTTTCAATTGTAATTTCTATTTTATTAAATATTTTTTTCATCTCCTAAAAATTTAGGATTTGGATGGCTATTTCTTTTATTATACGTGCTGTTGTAAATAATTTATACATACATAAGGAAAAATGATTTAATTATTAATTAGTATTATGAACAAATTTTTAAACTTTTGCTATTTTTGTGATGGATATATACTCAGCATTAATTTTTTCATGACATGTATATAGAAAAAAACTTGTTTAGATAGATTCAAAAACATGTGATAAAGTCGAAACAGCCAAAGGTATATTTCCCAAATTTCTGATGATAACAAACCCATGCTCCAGGTGATTAAAACACATAATTTTCGGGGCAGTCTGATTTTAGAGGTTTCATTTTTAATGAATGGACATTCAATCGAAGTAAAAATAAAGATTATTCTATTTTTCTGAATGCGCGATTTTTCCAATTGTCAAAAATGCCTTTGTAAGAATAGGATATCTCTAAAACTAATTCCCTTCTATACCCATAGCGACCGCCGCATAGTTTCTTATTTCCCAAAAGAGACGTGTTTTCAATACATTTAATGCCTTCTAATTGTACCGGTAGGCACACCTAAAAGAGATGTTTTCTATTCCGCAAAAGTGGTCATATTTTGAGTTTATTTCATTCCTTCTAATCAGTTCACAAAATATATGTAATAATTTGTTTTATATTCTTCATGTGGAATATAGGTTTTGAAATTTTAATTCTCATCAATTCAAATATGCTTTTCTAGAGTTAAAATTATTTTAAATCACATATTTAAATAGATTTTATCTGCAATATATTCTCCTCAATGTTAGCAAGGATTAAGCATTTTTAACATTTTTAAATAAATTATTAAAAGGTAAATAAATATAAATTGAAATATTTTCGGAATATGTGCTATAAAACGATTTAATAATGAAAAAATAGGTTAAATAAATGCATCATAAATACTTAATTTCTTTAAATTTTGCTAAGTCGATAGAAGGGAATATGATTTGCACTTTTTCTATTTCCGTCGTCAGATTTTTAGATGGAAGAAAAATCGCGTATTCATAGGAATACAAATTCTTAATTATTCTGAATGCAACGCTTGTTACCGGGTAGATTCATTAACTTGGGGAACGCAGCGCTGCGCTGATGCAACGCTGTGTTATCCCTAGTTTTTTAAACAATTCAATTTCTTGTCTTGTTTAGGAGATACTTGTTGTTAAAAATCAGAATAACGGTAAGTCCTTTTGGAAGGTTCCAGGGACGTTTCAGCAACGTTTCGTGGTATTAGGGTACTGATGTCAAACACTGATAATTAAATATAAATTTCGAGTTAGCAATTGGATTTAATCAATTTAAAGACTCTGTCACATGGGAAAGAAATCGGTTAAGATGGTTCGGGCATGTTAAGAGAATAAAGGATGAACGACTAACGAAACAAGTATATCAAGGTAAAGTAAATAGTAGCGTGCTCAGAGGCAGACCGCGGAAAGAATGGTTAGAATGTGTGAATGAGACCCTAGTTAGAAGGCACGTAAGAAGCCATAGAAACGCGAGAGCCTGCATGAAAAAATGCATGGACGTTAAAGAAGCTAGAGAAGTATGCCAGGACAGATAAGTATAGCGGAAAATAGTTAATAAGAAGAGTGTCAGTAGAGTGAATGACGCCTGAAACAAAAACCCTGGATACTAATGGACCCAAGTGGAGAACCACACAGGACGACTTTGTGAGGATGTTCACTTGGGGTGAATACAAGAGAGAGTGTTATTTAAATAAATAACCCGAGAATTCTAGAACAATCTACAAATTCTATAACACCTTCCTAGCACTACTCCCTTCCTCACCGAGTCAGCGACGCCTACCCCGAAAGGGAAACGGCTTAATGGTGCAATAATAAAAATAATAAAATAATGTACAGCGAGACCAATTTCAAATAAAAAAAAATTCTGGTCAGTTCAGGAAGTCGATCAACATTTTCAAAATTTTTGAGTGCGACATGAAATTTGAATCATCTCGCGCATGCGAGGTTAGGTCACTACCCACCGCACTGGTCGTTGGTGAACGCAACGGCAACCGTTGACAGTGGCCGTTGACCGGTGGAAACTAGCCTGGTGGCTTCTTATAAATGCAGTTACAACACACACATATAACACAGAGAATGTCAATTTTGTCCTTATTTTTCTCTATTTCGCAATGTATTTCGCAAAATTTAGGGTCACCAACATCAAATAGTGGCCCTTTGAAAACCTGGTGGTTCGCGAGAATTCTTCTATGATGTCAGAAATGTGAGTAAAAAAAAATTTGCAAACGATTCTAACCGTTTAAATGCTGTCGTCTGCTACACGCTGATTTCTATCTTTCGCAAAATTCATATTTGTCGCGAAAATAATGATTTCCTCAACAATAGGTTTGATTTTTCAAAATATATATTGAGTTATTGCTGTACCTATAAAAAAACATCAATGTCGGATTTAACCAACACCCTTAACAGTGCGTGACTATAGTCACTTACAATAAAATTATTACTTCGTAATGCAACTGGCACATCTAAGGTTAGTCATGCTGTCATGGCCGTCGACATTTAAGGGGTGGGGGGCGTCTTGCGGGCAAAAAAACAACTTTTGTTGAGAATTTTTTACAGAAATATGACTTAAGCCACTTTATTTAAAACTTTTCGATGTTATAATACATCATTTTAATAACAATAAAAAAATTTCATAGGAAAACTTTGAAAAATAAGCCAGTGAGAGAGCATTTCCCGAGCATGTTTTCGAAAAGACGTTTTGCGGTGTCGACCGCCATTCGTCATACAATCATCCGAAATACAAAAATAAAAAAGCGAAAACAGCTATTTTTCACAAAGAATTCTCAAGCTTTGCTCTTCAGCCTGAGCGCGCCTACACTGAGAAACTTTTTGTTAGATTAAATGATGAAAATAATGAGAATTTAGTGTAATATCATTTGAAAATCGGAAAAACAGGGTTTTGCGTATCAAAAATTAATATGGTGGGTTTCGGCCATCAAAAATAATATTTATATCAACTAATAAAGTATATCAATAAACATTTAATAATCAATAGTGCATTTTTTGCATTATTTTTCGAGTTCTTTGAGGGAAAGAAACCTTTTTTTTACCGAAATCTACCAAGTGATAAATTGATCAATAATCACTGCCATTTTATGTGTGTTAAACGTGTAGTTTTGAATATAATTTGATTTCGAAAGAAGCCCGCCAGGTGAAAAAGTTTTGGCAGAGAAAAAACCTTTCTTACAGAATCCTGCATAATTTGATCTATAATGAATTGCAAAATTAGAATATTTTTCCCCTATAAATAAATCAAAATACTTTAATCAATTTGGAAATGCAGCAATATCAGTATATAATTTTATATTTTCTGAAATGTTCAATCATAAGCAGGGATTTCGTCTCGCCGAGGTATACGCAGGTATAAGTTCCCAAATCTTACCGACATTTCATGTATTCATGTATTACACTAAGCAGGTTAGACTCCACCGCTGCTTGAAAGTAAAAAATTATAATTGCAATCTTTTTAAACAATTTAATTATTTTATTTTATTTATTTTTATTTGGAAACTATTTTTAAGCAATTAGATTAGGTTTATAACGTTGTGCAATTGTTATATACAAGGCCCTGGCTATACGTGTACCGAAATTTCGGTACAAATAGCCAGATTTTTTCGGTACGAACAGGGGAGCTGAAAAAGGGTCTATTTGTACCGAAATTTCATTATAAGGAGCCAATTTTTTTGCTATGAACAGTCGGGTTTTTTCGTTACGTGTACATTGAAACTCCCTATATACAAACTAAGCGTCTGATTGAAAAACAGAACAAATAAAATCCCAAGGTGTTTTTTATTTTTCTAACTTACGCATAGTTTATTTATAATTATTTACAAAAGTTTGAAATACATATCTATAGAAAACTTCAGGGTCGTGAAACTTCAGGGTCGTGTTTTTAGGCCTTCTAAGTTTGACTAACGTACAGTAGGTCAAAATGATAAGAAAGTTTTTGGAATACGATTTCAGCTAGAATCTTCAACCGCTATCAAAGTCTTTTTTTATTTAAATTAAAGCTAAATTCATTCTAAAAAAATATCACGTGCAATCCAAAAAGACATGTTTCAAAGGAAAGTATCTCAAACTCTTTTAAATTGTTCAGACTGTGAATTTGTTGAGGAAATTAGTTCATAACAATCACATTTGCTATTAAATGATAACGTACTTTACTGAGTTATCGCTGGCTAGTCCAAATGCGTTTTTGACAGAAATGAAAAAAACATAATGTATTTGCTACTTCTAGTGGACCAGAAATTGGAACCGATGAGACACTTAGTAATCTTTCTGTAAAAAACAAGTGTGACGAAAATCTCGAACCTCAATGCTGATTGGATCATTGGAAAAACTGGAAGATTTGTTACCATAAAATTTTATTATTACATTTCAGTCAAACTAAAAAATGTTCTACCAAGAAAAAAGGGAATATTCATAAAAATACTTAAATTCTTAACTAAAGGGAGAAATCTTTAATGAAATTTGAATTCTCAACAAAATGTTTAATAGTTGATATTTCCTCTAAAAAATAAGTTTAATTTCCAAGAAAACACTGGTAATTTAAACCAGAAAATACGAATTTTTAACAGAATAGTTGAATTTTCAACTAAGAAAGATATTTCGATCAAGAAAGAAAAAATCTACTACAAAATGTTGAGTTTTTAATTTATAAAGACGAATTTGAACAAAAAAGTTAAACTTAAACCCAAAAAATAAGCATCTTCTATACAAAATTAAATTTTTGACTGAAAAAGACGATTTTTCAACAAAATAGAAGGATTTTCAACTAAAAAAGATAAATTTTTAATAAAAATAGATTATTTTCATTTTAGTTAGTGAAATAAGTTTTTAACCAAAGAAAATAAATTTTCAACGAAATAATAAAATTTTCAACCAAACTAAAATATTGCATCAGTTTTTGAAGATTGACAATCTCCTTAAAATTTATTCTTACATAGCTTACGTAGCTTTAATTAAAAAAAAGACTTTGAGATTGGTTCAAAATTCGAGTTGAAATCGTATTTCAAACACTTTCTTATCATTCTGACCTACTTACTGTGTATTATTCAAACTTAGAAGGCCTAAAAACACGACCCTGAAGTTTCACGACCCTGATTTTGCTGTAGATATGGATTTCAAAATGTTAAAAATTATTTATAAATAAACTAAGCGTCAAAAAAAAAAAACACCTTTGGATTCGTCAAGTGCCATCGGGCCCTTCAAAATTCCATTTAAATAACATGGGAAAATTTTGAATTTTCGAAAAATTGAACTCATGTTTCAGGGTTTCACTAAAACAAGCCAATCTTTTTTAGAGATTAAAGTTTACGAAATAAAAGCATACTAATAAATTTTATTTCCAATCCACCCTCATCTTCCCCGCAGCGCCCTAAATATGACCCAAAAATAAAAAAACTACATTTTTACGTATTATTGTTACTTTCTAGCAGTTCTCGTCATATTTTTCATACAAATCATTACTAATGAACAATTTGAATATTTACTATAATTTTTTAAACAATTTTCAATTGTTTACACAAATGTTAATTATTTAAATAACGATTTATTCCCAAAAACGTAAAAAATAATCGTATTTTCTGATTGAAATTCATTATTTGGTTATTGTTTGGAATAGTGAATCTTTCTAAAAACATTATATAATTATTTAAACAATTATTCAGTGTTGATTTTCAAAATTTTTAAAAATTGAGCCAGAGGTGTCCTCTTTTTTCAAATTGATATTCGATGCTTTTTTTTGAATAATTACATAATTTTGATACATTTCTTTCAATGTAAAACCTATTTGTTTAAACAATTTTCCTTTCCTCAAGCCGTTATTTTTAAAATAATGCAATAATAAATTTTCCAGAAACATAATTGAACCGCCGCATTGTAGAACGGGATGTAGAATATTTCTTCAGTAGAGAAATTCCTCAAGAAATATTTTATATCCCGTTCTATGATGCGGCGGTTCAATTGTATGTGTTCTATTTTATTTAATGTTTTGAGTTATCGAAAAAAACTGCTTGAGCAAATAAATATTGTTTCAATAAATAGAAATTTATTAAACATTAAAAGAAATGTCTCAAAATTAGGTGATTATTCAACAAAGCATAGCATAGAATACTAATTTGAAAAGAAAGTTGATATCTCTGGCTCAATTTTGTAGAAATTTTAAAAATAAACAATAAATAATTGTTTAAATAATTACATAACGTTTTTAGAAGAATGTACTACTCTAAAAAATGCCAAACAATTACATTTCAATCAGAAAATACTATTATTCTTGACATTTTTTGGGAATAAATAATTGTTTAAATAATTTACATTTGTTTAAACAATTGAAAATTGTTTTAAAAGTCATGGTAAATATAAAAATGGTTTACCAGTAATTATTTATATGAAAAAGACGACAGGAAATGCTAAAAATAACAATAATACTGTAAAAATGTAGTTCTTTGGTTTTCGGTTCAAATTTGGGCGCTGCGGGGAGAGTGAGGGTGGGTTGCAAATAAAAGTTATTAACATGGTTTTATTTCGCAGACACTCCTCTTCAATCTCTAAAAAGTTTGGCACGTTTCGATGAAACCCCGGAACATAAGTTCAATTTTTCGAAAATTCAAAATTTCGAAAATAAATATGGATTTTCTTTCTCCAGGAATAGAAACTTTTGAGAGAGTGGTCTGCCCTTTAGCTCGAAAAGTGTTTTTGGGACCACCCTAGTCTAGATGCATTGCAATAATCCAGCTATTCGCACCGAAATTTCGGTACAAACAGCCTCTTTTCTAGCTCCCATATTTATAGCGAAAAAATCTGGCTATTTGTACCGAAATTTCGGTATAAGTATCCACGAAAATGTATAAAACAATTGCATCATGTTAAAACTAATGTAATTGTTAAAAAAACTAGTATAAAAATAAAAAAGTCGCTTTTTGGCTTCTAATATTAGTTTCAATAAAAATAATTCAATTATTATAAATTATTGCAATTAAACTTTTTTATTTTACAGCAGGATTGGAGTCTTTAAACTTCTTAGTGTATTACATGACAAATTGAAAATATTTATTTCTTTCTTCCAAATTAGGTGTTTTATATTTAGAGCAATTAAAATTTGGTACATTCCTTAAATTATTAAAAATCTCTGAATTCCTAGAATTCTTTGAAATCCCGGAGAGCCTTAAATATTCCGAATTTTCCGAATTCCTTTAGTTCTCTGAATTCCTCGAATGATCTAAATGCTAAGAAATTCCCGAAGTTAGCTGCATCGCATGAAATCGTTGAATTCCTTGAATGTTCAAAATTTCTTGAATATTCGGACTCTTTGAGTTCCTAGAATAAATAAATAAATTTGTTTTAATAACTTATCCATGTTGTCTATTCTCTGATTAACCAAAATAATATTTATCCCTTAAGTGTCTCAAGTTGTCTAAATTTTTTAAAAGCCCTGAATTCCCGGAAGTCCCTGATTTCTCTCAATTGTCTGATTTCTTCGAATTTTATAAATTCCTTAAATTCTTTAAACTCTCAGAGGTTATATAATTACCTGAATGCTCGGAAAGTTCTGAAATTCTTTTAATATCTTAAATTACCTGAAAGCCCTCGAATGCTTGAAACACTTTGAATCCGCTGAAATCTTAGATTACCTGGTATTCCTTCTATATTCAGAATTCATAGAATTCCCTTAATCTCTTGAATTTCTGAATTTCCTAATTTCCCTGAATTCGGAATATTTTGGGAATTTAGGAAAATACTGGAATTCTCTAAATTTTCTCAATTCCTTAAATGTTGTGAATTCTTAAAAATCCCTGCATCCGTTTTATTTATTTTTATTCCTTAGAATGACTGAACGATTTTGAATTATTTTAAATTCTTGTATTCCTTGTATTTTCCGAAATATTTTTAATTTTTTGCATTATTCTGAAGTCCTTGGAATGTAGGGAATTCTCAGTATTCATTACATTCAAAGAATTCAAAGATTTCAGATGATCAAAAGAATTCAGTCAATTATAGATATTCTAAGGATTTCAAAGTATCGATTGGAATTCAGGGAATTTAGGTGATTTTAGAAATTCAGATAATCTAGATGGATCCAAGTACATCTGTATCATATCTTTTAATTTTGTTTCTCGACTATTGAAAAATGCTGTAAAAGAATTCAGAACTGAATATTCTAAAGGTAGCTTTTGAATTTTGCAAATGACTTTCCACATAAATCTAGGCAACAATTGAAATTTTTAGCATGAAAAACGTGTTTTTATACGAATAAAATCGAGAAAGAAAGATGCATCTAGCAAACTAGAGATAGGAAGACCGAATAATTATTATTAATGATATATATATATATATATATATCAATTAATTGTTATTAATTGTATATATAAGTTAATTAATTAATAATGATTAATTAATTAATTATTATATTAATTATTTAATGACATTTTGGCGCTAAAATAACGTAGAAAAGCACTTGAACGGGTTAATGGCATTCTTCCGTGATACTAATTTATTACCAAAATTAAACCATTCGGATTAAATAAGTGTCTCTGCTTTTACAAATACTTTACTTAATTTAAACAGACGATTTATTTAAACTAACCAAACGTTTATTTGAACCAAACAAATAAGGACAAAAAAATTATTGAAATCAAAGAAACATTTGTTTGACCCCATATTAAAGAAATAATTTGTTTAATTCAAACAAAATTTGTTTGATTGAAACAAACATTTTTCAAAGTGTAACCAGAATAATCAAAATGAATAATACCGCTGCGAAGCATTATGAATGTATTCACTATGTGTGTTTTTATTTGTGCTCATTTTATGAGTATTTTGTTTCCCAATCGATGTTTTCTATTCCAGTGAACAACTTTTAAACTTATGGTACTGGTGTATTTAAAATTTAAAAAAAGTTTGTTTTATATAAACAATGTAACGTTTTTTAAAACTTTCTAAGTCGCTATTGATTGATCATGTCATCGAAAGTTCGTTAACAATTACACTAAATCCAATACTCTTTTATTCCTAATTTTTAAAAAATCCTCTTTTTGTTAAGAAATTTACAAGCGATATTGGTAGGTTATGGTAGGTCATGAAAAGTTCTTCAATTGGGCCAACGACGCGTCTCTAAGACGTAAACATATATATTTCATAAGAGGCTATAAAAGGTTCTTTAGTAGGTCATTTGACGTGTCTCGAAGACGCGAACAAACATGTCATGAACAAACATGAACGTAGTACCGTAGTTTTCCTAATATGAGTAATGTTTTCCTCGTATAAACAGAATGCACACATTTTTTAAAAACTTTATAAATTGGTACTGGTAGGTCATAAACGGTTCAATAATAGGTCGATCCATGCACCTCGAAGACGCGAACAAATAAACTACTCATACTATTGTTCTGCTTTGAATATTAAAAAATAAGACAAATTTGCACAGTTTTTTTGGCTGGCAAAATCTTAATCCTTATTTAGGGGAATGTTCGGAAGGGGAATATGCAAAAACATCCAAGGCTAGAATTTTTTCTTATGAAAGCGCCGTTTTCGCCTTGTCTAATATAAAGTATCGAACTCAAGTTGACGGCGTTTTTTCGAAATATTGCTATCAAATTCGTACCGATAGCTCAATTTTTGACTACTAATTAACATTCAAGTTATTTTTAATTGCCATCACTGAAAAGATCGTAGTCAATTTAGTCCTTAAAACTGAAAGTTCGATTTTTTCTGTTTCACTAATTTGTGAGTTATAGGTCTTCTTCAAAAACAGGGCAGAATGGGCATCACTATTAAGATAAATCGCATTCAAATGAGGAAAGGAAATCAGGGCAGAAGGGACCATTTGGCGCGTTTATATTTTACATATATGTGCAATATTTCTGAGAAGGGCATCGCATTTCGTGCGCTGTTGATAATAATAATCTGAACCGGTGCCGCTTAGCATACGTGTAATTTGGCGCTTAAGACAATTTCGAGGAGATACGCATTCGGGCAGGAGAGTCCCATGGGGTAAACTGCAGTCATCGTTTGTGGTCGTCGTCCACTAGAAATTCCCAATTTTCTTAAAGAGAGTGCCAGCAGAGATCTGCTCTCGAGGTCCTTCCTGGGGTTCCGCCAAAAGACATAATCGTCTAGGGACGCCCCTTATGCCAAACAGTTATAATCTGCATCTTGATAAACGAATAATTAATCCGTCCTTTGGGTATCCTATTTACATCCACACAAAACTGCATGATGGCTTTAAAAATAAGAATATTTATCTTCCAAGTGACCCAGAATTATTAGCTTTTAAGGTGGCATCTTCAAAACATTCATCTTTTTAGTATGCATTCGAAAGTTGATGTATACTTTTATGTTTATCACTAGCATTAAAAGATGAGAGATTCAAATTAGGAATGAAGAACATAAACTCAGTATTTCGTTCCACGGTAAATTTTATATTTATTGAGTTTAATATTAGAGATTAGGGGCCGCGCATTATTGACTTATTTTTTTTTATGATTGGGTCGGGGCGTACGTGGTCAAACAGTGTTAGTTGTAATTTACCTAATAATATAAGCAGTACCTGGGAATAGGTATTAATATTACCTATACTAATCATAAATTCACTAAATAACAATAAATTAATAAACAAATAAGGAGCCGTAAAATATTTGCCTTCGATTTCATTTAACGCTAAAATGAAACATAAAACGTATAAACATAATATTTCAAAATATTTCAAAACCCAAAATTGTCTCAAACCAGGGGAAATAGGGTATTTTTTACGAAAATAGATGAATAGTAGAAGCATAAATTCTTTCGAATAAAATTAATTTATATGTATCACATTAAATTTATCATAAAAACCTTCAGATTTTAAGTTGAAATATGTTTTATTTTCCAGGAAATATTTGAATCTTGAACCAAAAAAGATTAGTTTTCGCGAATAGTCAAAGAACTTCGAAAAGAAGGCGAGAGAGAAAGAAAAGTTATATTTAAGTAAACATGTAAATCAAACGACTTTTGAAAAGCAATTTAGATTCAAATGTAATATGTAACCGGATGGTCACCAATATTGTAAAAGCTGAGATGGAGATATATATTTAATATAATCTAATCTACCAAAACAGATGAAATTTCTGCGAGAGAGTTGAGTTTCCAAGATAAAAAGTTGAATCTTGTTGAAAACAATAGACTTTTAAACTCGAAAAGATGATTTTTTAATCCAGAAAGATAATTTTTCAACGAATCTGTTGAATTTGCAAAAAAAGAATTAATTTTATAACAATCAGTTGCATTTACACAAATCTTTGCACTTTCAGCCAAAAAATAATTAACTTCAACCACAAACAGATGCATTTTTCACCAAATAGACGAATCTTCAAACCAAAAGACGAATCTTTTTAGAAGAAAGTTGATTTTTCAAAACAAAAGGACGAATCAATTATCCAAAAAATACAAATATTTAACAACACGGTAAACATTTACAGAAAATAATTAAACTTTCAACAAATCAGTTAAATTTTCGAAAAAAAAAGATTATTTAAAAAAGAAGTTTATCTTTCAAACAAGTACCTCTGTTTTCAATCAAACAAAATGATTTTCAACAGAAAACATAATAATTTATATTTTAACCCAAAATTTTTAAGTTTAAAATAAAAAACAGTTTATTTTTGCAAAAAATACGAGTTTTTACCAATAAAGTTGATAGTTAAAGTAAAACAATAATTTTCAAACATACAGTTGAATTTTAACCTCAAAAGATAAAATTTTTGTTAAAAGAAATAAATGATCAAACGAAAACGATGAATTTTCAAAATTAAAGTTTAATTTTCTACCAGGAAAGATTTTTTAATCAAAAGAGAACAAAATTTTATCAAAATTGTGCGAATTTTAAAACCAAAAAGGCGAATTCTCCAGAAAAAAGTTGAATTTTCGAACCTAAAATATTTACTTTTGCCAAAATCGTTAATATTCCTACGAAATTAATAGAATTTTTTTAAAAAGAAGAAAAATTTGGCAACAAATGAGTTGAATATAAAAAAGACGAATTTTCTACAAAACATTTAAGTTTCAACCAACTAGTTTAATCTAAAATTAAAAACGATCAATTTCAGACCAAAAAATAGACTAGTTAATTTTTTAGTTGAAAAAATAGACTTTCAACAACAACAATAAATTTTTTACAAATAAGGTGAATTCGAACCAAAAAGATGGAACTGTAACTAATGAAATTAATTTTTAGCTAAGTTTTCATCATGCAGTTGAATAATTTGAAATAAACAAAATTAGTTTTCTATAAAAAAATAAGAAAATGATATATTTTCCGCCAATAATATAATTAATAACTTTTCAGTTAAAAAAATCATTTTAAACGCAAAAAAAGAAATTCCAACAAATAACGTTAAATATTTAACCAATAATAAAATAGTTAGGTATAGGATAGGATGATCAAAGGACAAATTTAACGGACCCTTATATATCTGGAACTAAATTACTTTTTTGTACTGCTCATTAAGAAATGTTAAAATTAAATTCTAGTTATAAAGATAACTTTTTTATGTTATTAAAACACCAAGTTATCGATTGGTCATTAATATGTATATTCTAACGTAGATATTCGTTCACAAATTGTCCTCGCGTGATGCAGCCCCTGGCACAAACAAAAAGAAATGAGAAAAAAAATATTAAGAAAAGATGCAAAAAAAATCTATGGCAAAACAGAGCCAGCGGAGAACATTATACGTATTTGTGCGGAAATTATTTGCATGAATTTGGTATGCTTTTGGGGCGTGTCTTTTATTGACGAAAGCGTTTTTCAGAGAATTGACTAAAAAAATCGGGTGACGATACGAAATTTCAAGATTTGCATTTTGATTTTTATTGACTTATTATGTCTCTCATCTAAATCGCAAATAACAGCTATTATTAAGAGCCTGAACGTATGATGGAAGCACGAATTAAATATTTTAGTTCACATTAAAGATTTGTTCATGATTTATATTTAGCTTGGAGAATTATTTATGCACATTATATAATATATAATTAACACATCCCTCAACATAGTCCTTAACATATCTTTGTAGAAAGCAAAAAATATTTAGGTTTCTACAAATACTTTTTTTTATAAATACCTAATTAAAGTTTAAAATACTTGTTTTTTTAATATACACGTGAGAAAAAATATAAAATTATTTCCGAAACGGAAAAAATATATAGCTGAACCAACGATGTTGAATCCTTGATCTGGCCAAAAAGATTTTTGGGAATTTGCAAAGTCTTTGAAATAGAGACATTCATCCTTTTAGCACAACTTTAAAACAAACATCATTAGTAATAAATCACATTTTTGAATGATTAAAACAAAAATGAAATCAAAACTTTGTAAGTCCGAACTTAGCAAAACTTATAAATAGAAATAATTCTGACAGAGGTTTGAAATTTATCATTAATTATACAGTTTACGTTAAAATTATTATAAAGATTAAAATAATCGAAATGTGAATTTACTTACTTCACTAATATGTTGTTTGAAAAAAATTTCTTCTCATACTGGGATTTTAATGTAAGATCTAATAATATTGCTTATAAGTTGTATCAAATGTAGCGTTACAAAACATTATAAGAATGATCGAAAGTCTCATTACAACTTAATAGAAATTCTATAAATTATAAACGACAAAAGTTGATCTATATTTACCCCGAATAAATTTTAATTACTCTGGTTACCGGTATTTGAATAATTTAATTTTTGCTAAAACTTTTGACAAAACCATCTTCAGAAAATAAATAAATTTTTCTTTTTAAAAAGGCTGCGTGCTATCCGAATTTAAATTATTAGTACACATGCGACTGGCTGTTAGTTAAATTATACTAATTGCTGCGTCTAGAATTAAGTTACTGACAATTAGTAAAAAATATACTGATTTAATTAGTAATAACTGTTACCCGCATACGCACTATACAAGCTCATAATTAGAGATTTCTTAACTTCATATTATTATTATTATTACACCATTAAGCCGTTTCCCTTTCGGGGTAGGCGTGACTCACTCGGTAGGGAGGGGATTAGTGTGAGGAAGGG
>JAAAKG020107426.1:0-15609 GCA_010014905.2 Druon quercuslanigerum | reverse complement strand
TGTGCGACAGTGGTGTGGGGGGGGGGGGGGGGGGGGGCGGGGGGGGGGGGGTCAGTGCAAGTAACGTTACGAACCTAGATAACATTTCGTACGTTTCCTTATTATAAACTTAGTGGGACGATGCTCGTGGGGTATGAAGCGTAGGCTTTGGACTGACTCTAGCCTAGCAAGGGAGTCGTTCATCTCCGGAGAGTCGTGGGACCGGTACCTTTAGAGAAAAAGGTTTTCTAAGTACTTAAGGCTGTTGTTCTCGGTGGTTCGGAACCGACCTTAAACTGTAGGTCTTCCTACCACCACCAAGTAAGTGTGTGGGAGGTGTGTAAAGAAATAGGGAAAAAGGTACAAGAAAAACGTAAACCCTTAGGGGACACATTAGAAGCTTTCATTCCATACATGACCAAAAATTACAAACATATATATCTTCTATTTGCTGCGCTTATTCGACAATTCATAATTTTCCTTTGATTCTGGTAGATTGCTGCCACTTACTTGATGAATTTTCACCTCACATTTTACATGCAACATCGGACAATTGGCCCTTTCATAATAAAAACTGTGACACTTTTGTATGTAGAAGCTAGAATTCATTTTGAACTTACCGTAACTTCATAGGAATTCACCAAGAATTCTTCACAATTAACCATTATTGCTTTGAAAGTAAACATACGTTCTTCCGGATTTATTATGAATTCTTTGCAACTCTTTGGAATGCACAATAAACTATTCGTAATTTTCCATAAATTTAGTGGTATTTACTGAATCCTTTGAATTATATCATAAATTGTTTCGAATTTTTTTTTAGTTTTCTGTTAATTCTTTTTATATATGGTAATTCTGTAAGATCATTACTTCAGGTGTACGGCATGACTACTATTCCTCAATTGAAAACTTAATATGAGCAGAAATCCTGCCTGTATTATTATAAACGTCTGAAATTATGTATTTATCATAATGGAATGGTCTTACGTAGATAGTCATACAATTGGATAGATTCATGGCATTTTAGGTCCAAGATGAACGCTTAAGATTAACATCGAGACGCCGGGGCTTTTTGAATTTGCTACTGCGAGAAACTTTTTTTCAAGAAAAACGCTTGCAAAGTTTGCGAATGCCATAAGCGAATATGTTGTACTTTTTTTTTAAACGTACAATATACCTACTTCCGGTTGATTTAAAAAATTGAGTATAGATCCAACAGATTTAGTGTATGTCCCTGTATCATCCCCTACTGAAATGCGAAAAAAATAATATTGACCCAGCCTTAAAAAAACGCGAATGTCTCCTAAACTAGAACTGGCCCTAATGGCCTTTTTCATTTGGATTCCCATACATTATAGCATATTTGATGGCATATTTTTAATTATTTTTGTTTAAGTTGATGCTTTTTTATATATTGATGATTTGATTGATATTGGTTTGATTTTGTTCCAAACCGTCCGGGCTTTGTCTTGCAGAATTGCCACGTTTTATTAAATGCATCTGTTTTTTTGCAGACACCCCTAAGAAAATATCAACTCCATTATTAGATTATTTAAAGCAACGGAAGCATGAGAAGCAACGACTTAAAGAAGAAAAACGAGAAGAAAGGCGGCGTCGAGATTTTGATAGGCGACGCGCAAATGAGATTAACGTACCTAAGGTAATGACATTATTCATAACTGTTGAAACATCATTATATTTTAATTATAATTAATGACATTATTCAGAAATATTGAAAAGTTAATATATTTTTATCATAATTTATTTCATTATGTTATATTATAATTATATTATTATAATTTTTGTTTCGTGCCATAATAGAAAGTATACTCTATTTCACCCTTTTACGACATGAAATGTTGTTTATAGTCATACGTGGCATTACAAAATAAGTTAGTATGACTTCGCTCAATCCTAGTAAAAATGACTATATATCGTAACTTTGCTTTCAAAAATCTTTTTCTCGCTAATTCTAAGAGTGATATCCTGCCGACTGAAAGGATTCTTATTATATAAAAGAAATAAGTTACTGCAGAGCGAAAGAATTCACATTTGGTCGACTTTCAGAAAATACAAAAAACGTTCTAGAAAATTTAATTTTTCATTTATTCAAAAGCTGAGAATTTTATTTTTAGATTATTAGTTACTTAACAAAGGAAAAAAAGTTTTAAAAAACTCAACTACTTTTGGGAAAATAGAGAGGGAAGTTTTGGACAAAATAGGCGTTTTTGTCCGACCTCCCTTGAAAACGCACCATTGCATGCACTCAGTACGGTTGCTTACGTACTGGTTTGGGGGTTTTTTCCTTCGGGACAATCCCCAGAGCATTGTCCGCGACTGCTTATTTTGTTTGTAGCTATATTCAGAAATAACCCTCGTCACAGGGCCCCTCTGTCCGCAAACAGGGGGGGGGGGCGATTTACATATCGGTTATATCAATTCGTCTTATCTTGAACACGGTAACCCGCGTAAAATCAGCAATATGTTAAATAATGCAAAAACTAAAATTTTCGAGTAAGTGTCGAGTAATTTCTTTCGAGTAAATTTCTCTCAGCTTTGTTCTTAAGTAATTAAGTATTTTTCTTGAATTGCCAAAACTGGAATACAAAATGTTTTCGTGAAAAAAAGAAACGAAACTTCGGTTTTTCTATAGAAGAATTAGGGTACTTGAATCTTGATGATTTGTCTAACTTCGAAGAAAGACAATCCTTTGAAGATGCTGATGATGTATTTGAAGCTCCCAAATTGTCCTGCCAAGAATTGCGTGTATTTGTTTCAAAACGCTGATAGAAAAGAACTCTTAACTTTAAAGAAGCCAATGGTCCAACAGTCTGAATGAAATTTGTATACAATGAACGAAGCTCTTATGCACTCTCCGTAGGCATCACTCGTAGATTAATGAGTTTCGCCAAGTAGACTTTATAAAGACCCTATTATCGTCATACCTGGGAAATAAATTTTTCCATTCACTCTCGAAATTCTCGGCGTTAGTCGAGATATTGGTGATTGATTGAGCGTGCTCACCTCAAAGACTGTCATTAAAATAGTGCAGTTCTTGAACTTTTGATCAAAATTATTCGTTACCAATTATCGATGTGAGAAGGTCTGTAAAGGTTGGCCCCTCCGTATAAATTCCGGAAAATTTTTGAAAAAGATATGTCGATTATTAAAATTTGAAGAATCCTGATAAATTGGTTCAATTTTACTTTTTGATGTTTAAAAAAACAAAATTATCGAGAAACCCCTTTAAAAATGTCTTCGTAGCCACATACTTTTCTTCCGCTTTAGACAAAAATGCTAGAGTAAAATAGTCATTTTCCGCGTTGTTAAAATTTTTGGTCAACATTATTGCTATGCTGGCATTATTGGCATCGAATTTATTCTACATCTTAGCACGTGCAGCGGCTGTCTATCGCCGAACCGATAAAGTTCAGTCACTCGCTACACCTATAGTTTGAGTGTGTACTGCTTTTCCGCACCGGCTTGTATCGGTTTACCTGTTCAGGGGTTGGTCAAATGTCTCCCTCTCCCCGCACCTCTAACACTCATGTTAAGCGTCTACAAAATTGCGTGCTCTGAACGCCACACGATTTATGCTAGTGTAGTCCGTAGACCAAGCCGGTGTGGCGTAGGCTATGCATATACCAGTAAAAATATCTTAGCTTGATGGATTGGAATAAAGTGATGAGACAATAATTGTGTGAGTAAATGTCGAATCGCAAACAATATTTGAAACATAATTAACTCTGCGAAAGAATTATATCGTCGCATTTAATTATGAATATTGTTAATAATAACCATTTTTATTATCTTTTTACGAGCAAGGTTTTCTAGTGGTTCGGCATAGTTCGTACATGCGGTATCTAAATTTGTAAATACTTAATGTGTAAAAAACAATTTTTAGAACTTTCCTAACCTTATAAGAAACCTCCATGTAAAAAATTACCCCAATTCCTTAAAGAAAATTAATATCTCATTTCCTATTTCATCGATTTTAAAAACTAAGGAATAGGTGTCTCGGAACACGTAGTAGAATTCTCTCTCGTTTAATTTTCAGTTTTTAATCCTATTAAATTGCCTTGTCTTCAGATTTAATTTAATATTTTCATAAAGGCCTATTTTTTGATTAACGGGTGTGTTTTTTCTATCATCTTGGTTCATTCTTTCTTTTCCATTTAAATATCCAGGATTGCAATTTTATTATATTATACTAAGTAAACTAAGTTTAATGAAACACTTTGTGCTAAGTTTGCTCTTATCTAAATTTAATCTCGCTTTCATATTTTCCAATCAATTCATAATTTTCCAGTAATTTTTTTACTGGTCAGTGAATATTTATTCAAAATATTCTTTCTTTTTATGCCTCCTTAATCCAAATTATTGTGTTATTGCTAATGTATTATGTGAGTAATTTTGATTCCTAGAATTCAGGAACTCTGAGCTTTCACTTGGGTGAAACAAAGACTGAATTCTGGTCCTTCTGAATGAGAACGGGTTAAAAAATAATATTTTTGTCCGACTCCCCTTGAAAACGCACCGCTGCATGTGCGTGAAGCAGGCGTAGTGCGTAGTCCCAGTGGCCTACGCACATGCGCCGCCGGCGCATGTAATATCATATGATGTAAATTGAAGTGCTGTTTCTTTAAACCCTTTCAGCATAAAATATTTACAAAAGAGAAAAGGGTTTCATTGTTACATACAAATTAAATAAACAAATCTGTTATCAAGTACCGTAATATAAGGTACAAAAGTTTTTATTTCTGAAGATTTTAAGAATATTAATTGTGGAAATTAAAGAAATAATTTTATTTATATTTTTCTGAAGCTATACAATTTTTTATTTAATTTTAGTTTACAAAATGAACGTTTCGTAATATTAAAAAAAACTATTAAAATAATTTTTTTTATTCCATTTAATTGTTATACAATTTTAACTATTATTTAAAAACTAAAATTTATTAGTAAAAGTTGCTATGTGTCTGCCTACAATTTTGTTGTCCTCTTTCTTATTCAAACGTTAATTTTTCATTTTAAGAAACATTTGTAGTTTTTCTCCAAATGCGGCATTATCGATCTTTTTTAAGAAAGCTAGAAGAAAGCTTGACTTTTTCTCTTAAAAACATCGCAAACCCTTAAAACTCGGTTCGATTCTGCAAAGACTGTGCTGGACACAAACAAATACCATTGTTTTCGCACAGAAAAATCCAAAGCGTGCAAAATAATTGGATTTGCATCAAAAAAACACCTCGAAATGTGAAAGGCAAGGAGATTCAATCAAAAAGCACCCCCAAATATGAGAGGCAAGAAAACTCACTTCAGAAAGCACTCCAAATTTGTTAGAGTCAAGGAGGTTAATACGAATAAGACCCCAATTCTCGCACTCTTATGACCTTCCACATTTTAACCAATACTTTCCATCCCATTTTCGTTTGAAGATGTTTTTGAAGAGAAAAAATCCAGCTTATTTCTAGTTTAATTAAAACAATATAAAAACGCAGCATTTAGAGAAAAAATGACAATTGTCCTTTGAATGAAAAATTGTGATGAAATCATTTTTTTTATTGTATAATCATTATTTTTATTGTAAACCTCGTTCAAAGACCTTTCGAAGACTATAATAAAAAAGGAACTCAAATAACTGGATCAGGAGTTATATACAATTGAAATTTAGCGGTCGGGTGAAGCATGGAAAATTCGGGCCCCTTTATGTTGAGAAGCCTTCAAATTAGGTGCGACCCCTTTAGAGAATTTGCGACCCAGATAGCAATATAGAATAAAGAACATGTTAAAGTTCAAGGTTTTGTCTCCACTAATGAATTCAAAACATATTGAGTTGATTAGCAATGGTAAAATTTAGCGTCAGAAATAATCATTTATTTTCTAATTAATAAAAAGATGCCGGAGTAGTTCTTTTATTAAACTGCATATGATTTTGCTTTCTAAAAAGGAATTAGGTAGTTTTAATCAGCGAAAATTTTGGCATAAACGTTTCAGAAATTATTCTCTATTTTTAAGCAGACAAAGAACTATTCGATTATCGAAGGAACAACTCTCGCAGCACAAGTCTTTGCCTCGACTACTGTTACTACTACGACTACGGCTTTCTCACACACAAATATATTTCTATGTATTACTCGAGTGGAGGAAGTATACCCAATTGAGTGTAACGTACAATGAAAATGTTTGAAAGTAAAAGGGCTTAGGGCGCCATTCTTTTCCTCTTTACGTTAAAAATAAATGTGTGAAATTTCATCATATTAAAACATTGTTAACGACCCCCAAAATTTTTCTTTTTTTTTAACTCAACTTCAAAAATATCAGTCTTATTGAAATATACTTGATACAAATGTTGTTGGTGATGTTAAAGTATGTCTTCTACGTTGACGAAGTTTTTAGATTGAAGCAACCATTATCGAGAGAAGTGAAAAAATAGGTAAAAAAAGGTAAATTTTTTTAAAATCGAGTCTGTTGTTATTCTTGCTTATCAGAGAAGCTTTCGAAAAATATGAAATTACATTCCCGTTCTGTAGAATGTGATAAAGGTCGGTTTTGATTTATTATTTAAAAGTTTTGGAAATTAATTTATTTCCTTGATAATTGCGCAAGTATCTCAAGTGTTCATGCAGCTCTTCGCTAGTTTTTCTTATTAGCTACCCAGGTCCCACCACGCGAGTTTGAATTGAGATTTCGTTTTAAAAGTGGACATCAACTTTCTCGATTCTATGGTAACCCTGAGTAAGCCATCTCTCTGTGCTCTGGTGACTAATCCGCTAGCCTGACTATTCACTTCACAATTCTTAGAATGCTTGCGTATGGCACGAAATTTTTTTTAATCGACTGGTGTTTCAGCTTGTTGATCAACCATAATTTCAAGCTCGCTTGATGTTAAGTGTACTCAAATTGGTGGCTCTGTTATTCCTACTAAATCCCAGTCTATGAGATTCATATAATCTTTGAACTTAAAATTTAATTTCGGCACAACAAAACATCGCACTCCTGGTTAAGGTTTTTGCTTTTTCGGCCTTCCCCGCTTCTGAAATCCAGAATTTATCTGTTACTTTTTCCATCTTAGCATTTTCCCTGGGGTTCAGAATGCGAGTACGGGCCTCCTGCTGCACTTCGAGCCTTTCATTAGAAAAAAAGAATATTTTCCGGGTGTCTGAAAAAGGCATTTTTTGTATTCGCTTATCAACTACGGCCTTTAAATTATCGGGTAAGTACCTGGTGAAACGAATTAATTTAAACAAATTCCTGGCGCCATCCGAGCTAGAGTTGTGCAATTAATAGTAAACTACATTGTTTGTGAAAATGTAGAGCCTCAAAACGCTGTTGCCTATATTAAGAAATCTCGCATGGTTCAACAATCGTGGGTCAAGATCGGACAGATATTGTAAGCATTTTCCTGCAACTATGGACGTCCATATCTCTCTCAAGTACCATTCATCACTACTCAGATCTGATTCCACACTTAAGACTGCGATGAGGTACTTCTCTATGTTTTCATATGGTATATTCTGATAAACATAAATAGGCACTTTTCCACAATTATTGAGTGTTTTCCCTATAGGCCCTAAAAACGCTATCGGGCCAGAAGTGTTACCATCCAAACTTTCGAAGAGATGACAAATCAGTTCTCATTAAGTATTCATATATCGAATGAGAAAACCCTAAAGCATTATAGGACTTAGGTATGACATGACCAATATACTGTGAATCAACTTCTTGAACAAGTGAACTATGTTCCTGTGTAATACGCATGATCTTATCACGTCCAGCCATCACTTTGTTTGAACTTTACGATTATCTGACTGATTAACTGACTATGTCATTGTCCTGAAAAGCAGCCGTCACAATAGGAGCTGTAGATCTTTTTTTATGCGGTTCTTTTGATTGCGAAGGCAAAAAGTCTTCATTACATGAGAAAGGATTTCTCAAAGAAGATGGTTATTCAAGAATATCCTTCATTTCTGGTAACGGGATTGCTTTCAAAAAAGTTTTCATTTTAGAAGAATTTTTTTCTATCCTGAGTAGGTCCTTTGATTTTTTAATTTTATTTCACTTATCCTATTAGTAACTTCAGAATCAGCATTAGACATGAGCATATGTCTAGTTGTTACGCTGATAGAATAAAAAGTTCTATTTCTATCGCAGGAGTTTTGGTCGTGCATTTACATTTGGAATAGTCATTGCATTTGCCAGCTGCGATGTCAAAAACAGTTTTCCCGATCTTATAATTTTATAAGATATGTCTTTACTTCTCTTGTGAGGCTGCATAACTTTTGTTTCTTAGAGCAAAGATAGTCTATGCCACAAGTATCATTTAAGTACATATTTTTCCGTTGGCAATGCTATTATATTAACAAAAATCCATCTATAGGGTTTACGGTCTTTGAGCGAAATCATCTAGACCATGGCTTAGTCTAACCTTACACTAGCATAATTCAATGTTCCATTTTGGCGAATGTGTCGAAAATTTTGTAGTGATTTCGATTCGAATATTCCATTGAATTATATTTTGGTAGAAATTTAAATTTCATTCTGCGCGCTCGAAAATGTGTATTGGGTTTTTTTTGGCATGAGCAAACTGAATCTGACATTTACTGTGCAGTATAATGAAGTTGTAATACATTTTTCTTACAGAATGTGTAAAATTTAAATTTTTCTTCTTGTCATCTTTTTTCTCTTGAAAATGTGCATTGCTCGCTACTCATTATGAAACTGCACTGAGAAACTTGGTACTAGAAAAATTAATAAATTAGGTTACAATCGAGGGACCAACGTGATAATTCGTATATTTTAATACAGTAGTCGTAAGCTATACTATTTTTATATGAAAATTTCCACAAAGAGCAAAAAATTATTTTTGAAATCTCGATATTAGGATATTTGAGTACGATAAGATATGGTGTTTAGAATTTGAGAAATGCCATCACTGAACAATTAATTAATAATCTGATGGAAATTGATATGAGTGTTAGCATTTACTTCATAAGGGCCATAAATTCCTATATCTCATTATCTAGTTGCGCAGGAATATCGCCGTGCTACCGCGTCGGAGACCCGTGTTCGATTCCCACCAGCTTTATTTTGATCACATTTTTCTGTTTCAGCTTGCAATATAATATTCCTGCCTGTGTATGATAATGTATAAACTATATATAATCATGTGTACTGTACAATTGCAATTTAAATAAACATAATAGTGCGAAACAGTTCAACATCCCATAATAAGTCTGCATTTATGTCGTCTGCTTGTGTAAAGGATACGTGTATTGTAACCTTGAACGCGACGCGGTACATGTTGGGTTTATTTTTTTCGTCTGCTAATCTGACTGCACCAATTTTTACTAAGAGAATTTAGAATTTTCTTCTGGCGAAATTAGTTAGTGGCTATAATACATTGTTTGCTGGTTTACTACAGAGGTTTGTAAATACTTCAAACCTTTTTTGAAATTTTTTTGAATTTTATTCCAAACTAAACATAGTAAAATCTAGTCTGATTTTTAGAAAATATTCCAGTAAAAGGTTTTGTTTCGTGTCTGATAAGTACAGAAAATTGACATGATTGATTCTAGCAAATTTTTTTTGAAATGCGTGTCAAAGGTCAATTTTATCTCAAATTAAACATCAGATTCAATTTTCACGTGCAAAAAATTTCCCAGTACTCAGTTTCAAGATAAAAAAATGAAAAGGAGAAAAATTGGAATTTTATGCGTATTGTAAAATGTTGAGTTCAGACAATTTTTATAAGGGTAATGTGTTGTAACTTCATTCTATCGCAAAATAAAGGTTGGATTAAGGTTTCTCATGTGAAAAAACCTCCCAAAACACATTTTTGAGCAGGGAAAATAAACAGCAGTTCACATTAAAAATTCTGCCGAAATGGAATTATATGGAATACTCTGGAAATATTCGAATCGAAATTACAAAAAACTTTTCCACATATTCGCCAAAACGCAACGTGCAATGGAGCTGATCTATGGTAGGCCTAAGCCATGGTATAGGTGATTTCGCTTAAAGAACGCAACCCATATTGAAGGATCCTGGTATGTTTTTAAAGGGATCTTCGAGCAAGGGACACGTAACCTTCCTCTAGTTGTGGAGCCATTTTTTCGAAAACGTTATTCTCGCTTTATGATAGCTTTAGTTTTTGTTACACCAGGGACGCGTTTTAGTCACCCGCGGTTTAGTCATTCCTAGAACTTTCCGGCAGTGCGCGAGTACTTATGAGATTTTATAGAACGAAAATGCTATTTCATATTTTTCTAGGGTTTCGTTAATAAGAAAGATCAAAAACAGTTCGATTATAAAAAGGGCCCTTTTTCACCTATTTTTTTTTATTTTCTCGAAAATAGTTGTTTCGCCAACAACATTTGTTAAGAGTCTTTTTTCGATGCGACTCATATTTGTGAAGTAAATTTGAAAAAAAACTCCTATTTTTGGGGTTAATTGACACATTTTGTCTTTGAGGGCCGATTAACTATTTCTTGCTTCTAATGAAACTTCACGCACTCAATTTTCACGCTCCTTGAGTTTAGCCAAACCCAGCGAAATCGTTAAATGAATTCTTATATTTGTGGGCTACAAAATTTTACTGATAATTTTGAAGTCCGATGCTTTGTTTATCAATTATTACAAAAAAACATAAGTGTGGCACAATTTTTTAATAAAAAAATTTTTTTTAATGATGGGTCTGCTATAGCGCAGCACCTATATTAGAGTTACATGCATTTACTATAGAAACAGCGTAACGTTGAGAGGGAGGGGGGTCAAAAATGGCAGGAGAATGCGTTACGTAATATATGAACGCTCCCTATTGCGTAAGGCTAAGTTTCTTCATATTTTCTATTTATTTCCCTTTCAAGAACTTAAGTTCGACCCAATATATTCGCGAAAAATCTATGCCTAACTGCATAGAGAGAAATACATGAAGGTAAGTGCAAACGAAATTATAAAAACATTTAATTTTAACCCTGAATGTGTACACTGGGTCTTTAAATGAACAGTCGAAATTTCAAATTCAAATTTCTGTCCAATATTTTTAATATATTTCAGTTTTCGTTCACAACGGTTTAAAACTTTAGAATTTTGCAACTACAGAGATATTCTCACTTTCAGAAGTATCCCTGAATTGCTTCAGATTTTTTTAAAGCCTTCAAAATATCGAAAATCCGTCTGTTCCCTAATAGATTCCGTGTACACACCGTCTCTCGAAAAATATAGTCTTAATATAGGGTTCATATGTTTTAGGTGTTCTGTAGATAAGTAAACAAAGGTATATCAGTAATTTATAATTATATTTTAAGTTCGGGCAACTCCGCAAAAAAGGAGCAGTGTTCAAAATTATTTATGAAATCGAGAAAAATATTCCCTTTGTTAATTATAACTTTTTTTGAAACAACTGAAGGCGAACTTTAGAAATAATATTTCAGGTTAAATTGTTTCTTTAACAATAGTTATTTGGGGTTTCATGTTTTAGCTTTTTCTTTACATAGAAGTTGAAATTCTTAATTCATCATTATGATGTACGGCTTTACTTATTCCTTACATAGTTCTCTAGAAATCTCTTTAATACGTTTTTATTAAACAAATTTTTATTATAGGAAAATATTTCTTATAAAATTAAAAATTTAAGAAGACCTAAATACAAACTTGTAAACACAAATGTACTAAAAATATTTGTAAAACATTTTGCAAGACATAAAGTAAGCCCTACAATATTAGGATTAAATCAGTATTTCAACTTTTGACGTAATGGAAAGAGAAAATACAAAACCGAAACTCTAAATAACTAATATTAAATAAATAATTTTATGCTGAAATATTTTATTTTAAATTTCGACTTTAGTTACATTTTGAAATTAGTTAAAAATAAGAATGGCAATATTCTTTTCGATTCTATAAATCGTTGCAGACAATGATCATTTTTTAACTTAAAATAGCTTTCTTAATTTATTCTCCACTCCATATTGCATGGACCAGTCGACTTATAAATAATTCATTGAAAAAAATCACATAGGTGAAGCAGTCATTTATCCTTACATTTTAAGTTCGGGTAACTCCGCAAAGGAGCATTATTAAAAATGATTGATAAAATCAAGGAAAATATTGCTATTGTTAATTTTTACAAACTTTAGAACAAAACTGAAGATGAACTTTAAAAAAATATTTTAGGTTGGAATTGTTTATTTAACAGTAGCTATTCAGGTTTTCAAGTTTTGGCTTTTCCTCACGCAGAAGTTTCAATTATTATTTAATCCCCATAATGTAGGGCTTAGTTTAATAGTTCAGCAATTCTGTAGAAATTCAGTTAATAAGTTTTTATCAAACAAATTTTATTTAGGAAAATACTTTTTATAAAATTGAAAATTTTATACGTCCTAAATACAAATTTGTAAAATCAAATGTATCAAAAAGATTTGTAAAGAATCTAGCAAGTAATAAAATGAGCCCTACAATATTAGGTTTTAATCTTAATTTCCACTTTTACCTGAATAGAAAGAAAAAATTCAAAACCAAAATACTAAATAACTAATATTGCATCAATAATTTTCCACTAAAATATATTATTCTAAAGTTAGACTTCAGATATATTTAAAAATTATTTAAAATTGAGAAATTCTCTTTGATTTTATCAATATTTTTAGACAATGCTCATTTTTGAACTTAAAATAACGTTATTACCTTATCCTTAATTCTATATTGCATGGATCAGTCGACTTATAAACAATTTATTGGAAAACAATCAAATATTATAGTTAAATAGAAAGAGAAAATACAAAAATCTAAACAACTAAGGTTGAATGAACAATTGTACTTCTTTGCGGAGTTACCCGAACTTGAAATGTAATTATAATTTACTATTTTACCTCTGTGATTGTTTTTCAATAAATTGTTTATAAGTTGACTGATCCATGCAATATAGAATTAAGGGTAAATTATTAAAGTTATTTTAAGTTACAAACTGAGCATTATCTGAAACGTTTTATAGAATCGAGGAGAATATTGCTATTCTTATTTTTAACTAATTTTAAAATGTAACTAAAGTCGAAATTTAAAATAAAATGTTTCAGCGTAAAATTCTTTATTTAGCATTAGTTATTTAGAGCCTCGGTTTGGTATTTATCTTACTGTTTAGTCAAACTTGAAATACTGATTTAATCCTATTATTGTAAAGCTTACTTTATTTCTTACAAAATTGTTTACAAATCTTTTTGATGCATTTTTGGTTACAATTTTGCATTTAGGTCTTCTGAAATTATCGATTTTATAACAAATAGTTTTCTTAAATAAAATTTGTTTAATAACAATGCATTGAAAAGATTTCTAGAGAATTTTTCAAGAAATAAAAAATGTTCTACATCATAAGGATAAAATAAGAATTAATAATAAAAATAGAAAATGCCAAAACATGAAACCTTAAATAACTATTGTTAAGTTCATTGAAACTAAAATATTATGATTGTATAAGTCATTTTGAAAAATGTTCCTTTTTTACGGAGTTACCCGAACTTGAAATATAATTATAAATTACTGCTATACCTTTATTTACTTATCTACAGAACACCTAAAATTCATTTCCTACCTTGCTTCGGATACATAATATTGCGTATATGATCAAATTCAAATTAAATATATTTTTATAATTTAGTTTACACTTACTTGTTAAGGCATCGATACTGAAAGGAAAATAAATTCAAAATATGAAGAAAATTGGATTATGCAATAATTTTTATAACGGTTACTGTATACAGGAAGTGTATACTTCTCTACGTAACGCTGTTTCTATAGTAAATGCATGTAACTCTAATATAGGTGCTGCGCTATAGCAGACCCATCTCACCTCATATGCGCGTTACATAATATGTGAACGCTCCCACAGTTTTTATAACGGTTACTGTATTTGCAGAGGTTTCTAATTTTATTTTGGAGCTTACTCTTAATTGGTACCCGTACACCAGAAAGTGCTGCACAGCGCCATCTTCACCTGACGTACCGACCAGACTAAATACATCTAGGTAGGAAACCACGACTTCAAAACTGAACGGAAGTTCGGTAGGACAAATGTAATTTCTGTGACTTGGAGATTATGGCGCGTGAAAGTTCGGGTAGATCGATATTAGGTTAAATGAAAATTAGGGAAAATTAAACTTATGGCAAATGATGATTCGGAGAAATAGAAATTAGGCCTCTTGGAAGTTCGGAAAAATGGTAATTATGACAAATAGAAATTTTCATAAATAAAAATTTGGGTAAACCATTATTTGTAACAACGAAAATTAGGTTAAATTAAAATTAAGACCAATAAAAATGGTAGCAAAAAGTGATTCGAAAAAATTCAACTTAGATTATATTAAAATTAGAAGAAGTTAGAATTATGTTACGTGATATTTAGGATGAATGACAGTTTTACTAAAAATTATTGTACATAGGAATGATGACCATTTTCCATGATTATAAAAATGATTACAAATAAACGTTCTGGCGAAGGGAAATTAGGTGATTTAAAAATTAGGCCACATAATAATTTGGACTAATCAAAATTCTGGTTAATGACAAATCGGAGAAATCAATTTTTCATAAAATGACGATTCGGGTAAATGGAAAATATGGAAAATGGATATTAGTTAAATTGATTTTCGATCAAATGAAACTTATGTCAAGTGGTGTTTAAGGGATATTCATGCTCCTCTGATGGGACATTTGGGCGTACTTTCATTAAAAAAACAAGTTCACACGGCTTATATTTTGTTCTACAAAAGCATATTTTGGCTTTGATCCGCTGTCGACTTAGCTCCGCTCTCCTGTACAATTAATTTTCATAAAAGTATTGAACCTTTTTTCAAATAGTACATTCTTATGATAAATTACAGCGATCTTGGTGTGAATCACCATTTCTTCTGCATGAAGATGCCCAATATTTTTATTTCTTTACATTTGTTGAAGAACCACCATTGTTAAATGTAATCAACTTTATAGCTTTAAGGAATGTACCGCTGTAGGAGATATTGCTCTTCGGGCTCGCACGTACATTTGCAACTAACTGTTCACCTGTATGCATTTTCAATGCCCTCTAGTACCCAAAATACGCAACGGACCCAAAAATGCCTTGGGACTTTTCGATTTGAATGTTTTGTCTATCCGCCATCGCAAGGAACGACGATTCTCCTGGGACAACCTGAATAGAAAAAAATGAATTTCATTAATTATATATTTTAATTAAATAATTCATTAGTAATGAATGATAATTAATAAATTATTTATTATTGATTATTAATTATCAAATAAATAATCATTTTTTTCTACGTAGGTACAAATTCACTTGCTTCGATTTCTTTTTTTTCGATACGCCCTAGTGTTCAAGATTCAAATGAAGCCCTTAAGCGTTTTATTTGATCTCGTTACATTTTGGTGGCAACAGCGAGTTCATTGATTTTCGGAAAGGACCCCGCGGCAAATGTACATGAAATGGCTTTCGGTCGATTTTGATTAAACTTCGTAAAATTGTAGTTCTTAATGTGTTGATCAAAAGTGTTTTGAAGCACAAAGTCCGAAAATGGACAGTTTTCGAGTTATAAAGGGTTAAACATCCAACCCTTCTAAGAAACATTACCAAATATCTTGAAAACT
>JAAAKG020107415.1:0-15609 GCA_010014905.2 Druon quercuslanigerum | reverse complement strand
TGGCAAACGTTTCGACCACGGACAGGGGTCCTCCTCAGTGCCAGAAATTAAATTAAAAATATGTTTTTCCCTTAAAGAAAAAAGAATAAAATAAACATAAGATGCAAAAACTTAGCAATTATTATCGTGCAGCTCATCTCTCTCTCTCTCTCTCTCTCTCTCTCTCTCTCTCTATCTGCTCCCTCTCTGTGTGTTATTACTGTTACTCTACAGAAGGTGAGATGCGTGCGGTCACTGAATGAGTTCCTGTCATTCCTTATTAGCGCACTCTCTAAATTTGAATTTGTAGAAATTCGACTAATTAATTCATTAAACTTAATTTTAATTGATGAATCGGTCACTTACAGAAGTTTACTAATTTAAACAGTGAAAATACCGTACCTGAAGTTAATTAGTTATACCGACACTGTACTAAATTAGTTATTGGTACACCTCAACATTCAACTCCCCTTAATTTCACTCCATTTTGCCCATCATTATTGGGTCTTACCATATTTTTTCTACTCCTTTTTAAACATCCCCTCCCCATACATCATCCACTCTGATGTGAGTCGCAATTCTTCTTTCTATCATGCCCCTTCTTAACGCTTTCTGAATACTTAATTCATCGTCACTTTATCTTATCCACACATTTTAACCTGTATAATTCCACGCACCTCCACTCCCCTCTTCAATCGAGCCTAATCACCACCTAATATTCCTTCTCACTTCATATATCCTCTGCTCCCAAGAAAAACTTCACTCTCTGAGGGAACATATTCCTCGCCCATATCCCCCTCCCTTTGTATTATCTCCTTTCTCAATGGTCTTCCAGTACTCTCACAAAAAAAAAACTAAATTTAAATTTTGTTGTATGTAAAATTTCCCGCTGTTACAGTTTACATGCTATTTGGCAAAAGTGTATCCTTCGATGGAATAGAAGCTGTCTTCTGCTACGATATCCTGAGAAGCAATAGGAAAGTGACAAAGTATGAGTGAATTCGAGAAATAAATCGGGACACCAGATTCAAAACAAGACAAGAAGAAACTAAAGTTAAAATTTTGTTGCAGGTAAGACTTTCTACGGTTAAAAATTAAACATATTACGGCGAAAGTTTTACCGAGGCTAGGAGAATAATTCTGGTCTTGTCTACTGCGTCACGCTAAAGTGAGCAAATTTCGGTAAAACATGTAGAATCAGCAACAAAACATGAAAAAAAATTTTTCTTACTGACATATCTCATCCGAAATAAATTAAAATATTGTAGATGAATTATACCTTATTTAATACCTTTTACCAAAAAGCAGTGAAGAGAAGGACGATTTAGATTCTAACTTAAAATATCCAAAAATCTTCACATCACCGCCGGAAAAGCAGAGTTTTGTAGAGAAGAGAGAGAATAGTAAGGCGTCTGAAAGAAACGGAGATGAAACCGAAGATCAAAGAAAAGACTGAAAAAAATTCGCGAAGTCGTGATTGAAGTAATGGGTATTTCTGATGAAAAGCAGGAAAAATAGGGAGAGGATTCAAGGAAAGAAATTAGGCGGGAAATGGTTAAACTTCGAAAAGAAATGAAAAAATGGGAAGAATTTAGGGAAAATTCATAAAAGAGGGTGCACTCATCGGAGCAAAAACTAGAGAAGCAGGAGGATAATAATAAAAAGGTAGAAGAGATGCAAGGTGGGATAAGGAAGATAGAAAGCTCAAACCGGGATCTTGGTGGCAGCAAGAGTGGGAATACAGAGAAGGAAAGACCGAGAAAAATAGAACAGAGAATAGAAAAGAATGAGAGAAACAAAAGAAAAAAAACATAGTGATAAAGGGTATAAGATTAGAGTGAACGGAGATGCAAGAAGGAGTAAAAGAAGTACTGTAAAAGACTGATACTAAGGTAGAGATAGAGGAAGTGCGAAGTCTAGACAGGGAAGAGCGAAGAAGGGAAAGAATAGCACTAGTGAAACTAAAGAAATAGGAACATAAGATGGAAGTGATGACAAAGAAGAGGATCTTATATGGAAGCTCAGAGAGAATAGAGTATGATTTGACATGGGTAGAAAAGAGGATGCAATATAAGTTAATGAAAATAGCGGAAGAGGAAAGGAAAAAGTGAAGAGGAACAGGGATTAAATATGGGAGAATACAGATAGACGGAGTATGGTGGAAATGGGACGAAGAAAGGGAAGAGTAAGTAAGAAATAAGTGCCGGGAAACTAGGAGAGGAAGGAAAGGGAGATAGGAAAATAAGAAATAGTAAGAGGCAAAAAGAGACAACAGACGTATGTAGGGAAATATGGAGGATATGTTACTGGAATATAGCAGGATTGAAGAGAGAGATTGAAGAAAGAAGTTGTGGAAAAAAGATAAAGCCACCGAATCACACAGAGTTTAGAAAAGGAATGGGGTTGATGGAAAACATATATGTTCTGAAATATCTAGTAAATAAGAGGATTAAAAGGGGAAAAACAATGATAGCAAGCATCAGCAGCATCATCAGCAGCATTCGACTCATTAGACAGAGGCAAAATAGAAAAAGTTATGTCATCTGAGCCCACTTTTATTTAATATATTAATATCAGACTTATAAGAAGAAATGAGGAGAAAAGGTTGGGGAGGAAATAGGATAGGGAAGAAAAAGTTATATACACTGGCATACGCAGACGACATAGTGCTGATGGCAGAGGATGAAGAAGAGATGGCGGGTTTAATTAAGGAATCGGAGAAATACTTAGATGGGGGAAAGCTGAATTTAAATGTAGAAAAGACAAAGATAATGAGATTTAGAAAAGAAAGGGGAGACAGAAAGAATGAATAGAATAAAGATAGAAGAAGTGAAGGAGTTTAAATATTTGGGATATATTTTGCATAAGAATCGAGATTATAGAGCTCGTATAAGAGAAAGGATCAAAAAACAGCAGGGGTAATAAAACAGATATGGGAAATAGGAAAAAGAATGTTAAAAAAATATTTGAGAAGGAGAATGTTTGTTATTTGATACGTTGGTATGGCCGGTATTAAGTTATGGGGCAGAGATACGGGGATGGAAAGAAAGGAAATATATTGAGAGTTTACAAGAAAGATATACATATAAGGTGGACATTAGGATAGATTGGAGGACGCCAAGATATATAGTAAGAGAAGAAGCGCAAAAGGATAAATTAAGTATTAGAACGGGAAAGATGGCATGAAAATTTGAGACAAAGCTGAGGGAGGAAACGGGAGGGAAGTTGGCGAGAAAGTGTTTGATGGTGGAGAGGGATGGCTATAGAATTAACGAGATGGGAAGAAGAAAGGATAGAGTTCTTGAATGCTAGAGACATAGAAGATGGGACTGAAGTAAAATATGAAGAATTGAAAAAAAATGACAGGGAAAGACAATCAATAGAAAGATGGGGGATGATTGACGAATCAAAATGCAGTAAATGGTATAAGATGATAAAAAAGGAAGGTTTACCAAAGTATTTAGAAAAGGGATGGGGAGAGAGAAGGTGGACCAGAATAGCAAGATTTAGATTGGGAAACGAGGTAAGAGAAAGAATGTTTTGGGAAAAGCGAAGGAACTAGATATAAGACTTTATTTACATAGTTGTAAATACTTGTAAATATTAAGGTTGAGATTTTTTTGTTTGAAGAAAGAATAAATTACGATATATGGTGCTGGCATCATAATTCTCGCTACATCTCGAATAAAAATGGATCGATTATAAGGCGAAAGATTATCGAGGCAGGGCTAAAAATCGGAAATTATCTTCGATTTATGTAAAGTTTCACTAGCAAGCTTAATTTTTGTTGCAATGAATCTTTCACCTGGAATCGATGTAAACTTTATCTTTCGTCTTTTCTGTGCTATGGTGCAATACCTAGATTGGAGGTAGCGGGTGAGCAAATTGAACGGCGTTATCTCTTACGAATTAATCAGTTCATTTGGAACTTTTTACTAAAATTAATTATATATTAAACTTTATTTATGTTTAATTAATCATATTTTAACCAACATGCGCGTTTAGTGAAGATTTGGACTCGCGATTAGAATTTCAAAAACGCAGCTGTGGAAAATGGAAAAGAAAATATGTTTCTTAAAATATTAGATTCATAAACATTGTTAACCTTTTTCGGATGTTGTAGCGCTAAATCAATGGGGTGAAATACCAAGTTTTCATTTCCGGCGAAAAAAAATTTTGGATTTTGGATATTCGTAAAATCGAACTCATGCCTCAGGGTTGCTCCAAATATGACCCAAAAATAAAAAATAAACTATATTTTTACGTTTTATTGTTCATTTTCAGCAAGTTCCGTCATCTTTTTTATACGAATGATTACTAATGGACAGTTTGCATATTTACCATGACTTTGTAGCAACTTTTAATAGTTTAAATGAATATAGCTTAGTTCAGTGATTCTTTTTTCCCGAAACATTAAAAAAATGATCCTATTTACTAACTGAAATATAATAGTTGATATTTGTTTGAATTAGTTTATAACAAGATTTAATTATTTAAACATTTAATTATCATCTATAAGATATGTAAAAATTGTGCCACAGATGTCCAATTTTTTCTCAAATTTGAATCTTATGCTACTTTTCGTTGAATAATTGAATAATTTTGATAATTTTCTTCTAACTTTGAACAAATCTCTATTTGTTTAAGCAATTTTTATTTACCCGTGCAGTTTTTTTCTATACCTTAAAAAAATGAAATACAAATAGAGAATAAACCATTTTTCAATTTTGTAAAGAAATAAAATTATTTTAAACCATTATTTTACCAAAAATATTTTTAAAATTATATTTACTGAATGACAAATAATATTTAATGATTTCGAGGATTCTTAACCTACCCATGCTCCCCCCCCCCCCGCCCCAAATATGACCCAAAAGTAAAAAATAAAGTATATTTTTACGTATTATTGGTCATTTTCAGTAAGTTCTGTCGTCTTTTTCATACACATAATTACTAATGCTCGTTTTTTATATTTCCCATTATTTTGCAAACAATTCTTAATTAGGTCCTTGCTTTTAGTAGCACATTTTTCAAATTATATAATTATTTAAAGAATTATTGTTTATTCACAACAAAAAATTGAGCCAGAAATTAATGAGGCCGCAATGCTATATTTTAGGTAATTTGTGATAATTAAAATAATAAAAAGCATAAGACACTTCAATTTTGAAATTAACAAAAAATCAAAAATTACGAAAATATCAAACGTCTAGAATAAAAGAGCGTGAAAGAACTATTGGACAAGGAAATTGAGCACATCATCACGGCGAATTCACGTGACATTTTTTCGCGATTTGGAATCTCGAAATCTCTCCTTTAAGATACCGCATCAGAATGGATGAAGAACGAAGATTACCTGCAAAACTTAGAAATCGTGAAATATTTAACAGTAGTAAATGATACTGCTGAAGGAAGTCTAAAATTAATATCGGACTTCAACTGCTATATAAGGAAAAATGAGTATCAAAAACAGTGCTTACTAAAATTAGTACAAAATTATAGAAGACAATTTCCAGGAATCAGAAAGAAAACATTCTCTTTTGCAAAAAAATCAAGTTTTTTGATTAGCTTTGTAATTACACTGCATGGGAAATGGATTTAGATTATATTTCATGATAGCATTTGATAGTCTTTCATGAATATCGTGCTGACATTTCTGGAAGACACAAAAAATATATAGTGATATACATATTTTTAGGAAAATAATTCCATGTGCTATATTTTATATTATTGATCTAAATTTGTTAGAAAACTGCTTGTACGAATAAAAATTGTTTAAGTAATAACATAAAGCTTTTAGAAGAACCTAATACTACTACCTTTAAAGGTCTAAGGCAATTCTTAGGGTCAGTAAATTTTTATCGTCGATTCATCCCTAATGCCGCGAAAATTCAGAATACATTAAATAAAAAACTCGGGGGTCCTAAAAATAATAACTCTGCCATCGAATGGACCAGTGATCTTGAAAAAGCTTTCGAAGAATTAAAAAATGCTTTAGCGAACGCGGCTATGTTAGCTCATCCGGTTGCAGGAGCGATTTTATCCTTTAATGTAGATGCATCCGATTACGCAGTTGGTGCAGTTTTACAACGCGTTAACGATGATTGGCAACCGCTAGCATTTCATTTAAATCTTTGCCATCACCACAACGCAAGTACAGCGCATATGATCGCGAACTGTATCCCATATATGCAGCGGTCAAACGGTTTAGACACATGGTAGAGGGTCGCGAATTTGTCATCTTTACAGACCACAAAACTCTCATTTTCGCTTTTCAGCAGGACTTAAATAAATGTTCTCCTGGACAGTTTCAGTATTTTAAAAGCAAAAACAGGCGTATTACAATTAAAAAAAGTAAACTTTCCGAATGTAGAAGTCGACGTTTATTGTTACATGACACGTGATAAGGTGAGACCTTACGTTCCTGCTGTCTTTCGTCGTGCGGTATTTAGCTTTTTACACGGTCGAGCTAACCCCGGAATCAAAGCAACGCAAAAATTAATCACCCAGCGATTCGTGTGGCCATCTGTAAATAAGGATTGCAGAACGTGGACAAAAACTTGCATTCCTTGTCAACGCTCTAAAGTCACGAGACACGTCACGAGTCCGGTAGGAGATTTTCGCGATCCAGAACAAAGATTCGAACATGTGCATATAGATATTGTAGGCCCGCTTTCGAGTTCTTTGAGATTCCGATATTGTTTGACGATGGTTGATCGTTTTACTCGATGGCGTGAAGCAGTATCCATCGAAGATATAGAAGCAGTCACCGTTGCACGAGCCTTTATAAGCACATGGATCGCACGTTTCGGGATACCATTACGAGTAACAACGGACCAGGGCTGTAGTTTGAGGCCAAATTATTCAATGAATTGACTCTAACAATCCGCACCTCCCATCTACGCACGACAGCTTACCACCCCGCCGCGAACGGAATGATCGAGAGGTACCATAGACAATTGAAGGCAGCAATAAAATGCCACGAAACCGAGGCTTAGGCAGTAATTTTGCCAATTATCCTGCTGGGGATTCGAGAAGCCATAAAGGAAAACGTAAAAGCAAGCCCGGCCGATTTAGTCTATGGCATGACACTTCGTCTGCCCGGTGAATTCTTCCAGCCTTCCTCTAGTACGAGCCATACCAATTTTGTTGAAGACCTGAGGAAGAAGATGAGGAAATTGAAGCCGGTACAAGGAACGAGGCATGGTACTAGAAATGTTTTCATTTTTAAAGAATTGTCCACCTCGCCTTTCGTTTTTGTTCGTCACGATGCAGTACGCAGCCCACTTCAACCGACGTACGACGGACCTTTCGAAGTCGTTGATTGAATAGAAAAGCAGTATACAACGCAACAAAAGGAAGGATGACACATTGTTGCAGCCGCCTGATAAGCACCTCCTGCAAGATAAAGATGAACCAAGCCGTTTTACCACACGACAGGGTAGGAACGTTCGGTTCCCGGGACGACTGCAGGCAGGCTTTTAAAAACAATCAGCAGGCAATTGTGACTTTAAAGTTTTTTTTCGAAAAAATCATGGATCCAATTGTTTTTCAGTGTGAACTTTTCTGTTATACCATTATTACTGGTAAGCTGGTAGTGTAGCGAGTTTATACTTTGTATTTATTCTATTCGTAGACTTTGTAAATTTTGTGAGCTTAAGTTTTCACAACTAAGGATAGAAAGTACGGATTAGTAGCAGATATCCGCTAGCAGCTAATAAAGCCATTAAGCACAGACCTTGGGCTTTACTTTCAGATTCTTGAAAACCCAAGTTTGTCACATAGCAATAGTACCGTTTAGCATGAGTCATACTACCCTTGCGAACCTTCCGAAGGGTTTGCGGAGGTACCTGCCATCATTAACTGCCCGACCGTCTCAGCGTTCATTTCATTTTCACATTGTAACATTTTAAGTAAATATATTGTTTTGTTATCAAGTGTCGGTGTACTTAATGCCTTCACCTTCCTATCTTAACTATAAGTATACTATACGCTTCACTCTCATTGTACTTGTACTTGTTGCAAGGGATAATTTTAGTTATTTACGTAGTTTTTCACTAAGATTGGTTAAAATATGATTGATTAAACATGCACGGAGAAAATTTGTTCATTAAAGTGTACCCTATTAGTTCAGTAAATAGAGGACATTAGCGCATTAAGAGAAAGTTTACAATTATTGTAGGATTTAATAAAAAACAGAACTATAAATATTGCACAGAGTTATGTAAAATCTCCAGTCCATAAGTAAAAAAATCTGATACATACTAATTGATATAAGGATTGTATTATTTACATACCAGTATATAGTAAAATAACGCAAAGTAATGAAAATTTTTTTTAAGTGAATGTTATAAAGTTTACAATACACGTACGGCACCTTGCGATAGATTTTGTTTTTTCAGCCATGATGTACTCCTGTGAAACATTTTGGTAAAATATAAGTTGAAGTAGACAACATAAATACTTTTTCCTTAAACAAAAAACTAGAGATGTATCACAAAAACACAGCCTTAAGTGTTACGCCACGGCCTACGTTAGATGCCGTGAATTTTCGTACGTATGTTATATTGCTAGAACACACTATTTTCTCGATCTTCCGAGCGGCTGAAAGATTGAGTAGTGGGATCTTGTTCCGTCTAAAGAGCTAAACCTCACCTTGCTTTATTTCTTCTAATACTTGTAGAGGAAAAGAATAATTACAGAAAAAAAGAAAATATAATTAATAATGTAATTTATTTAACATTACCATACTATTTGACAGAAGATCGTTGAAGAAAAATTACAATAAAATTGTACAGAAATTGGCACTATCACTACCGATATTTATCGGGCAAAAAAAGGGTACTAGGCGAATTTTAATTTAAAAATAAAGTTTCGATGGGATAATCACGAACCGATATGTCCAGGCAATAATTAGCGAGATTATCCGGTTATTTCGGAACACAGTCTTTTCAACCTGTAGCGAATCGAAAAAGGTTGGACCGAAGATTACTGCGGGACGGCAAATCGGTTTGTTTTACCCGATCGTTGGAGAACTTGACTCTATACCGAAGACAAAATTGAACTGCTAATTCGCGGCAAAAGACAAGACTCGGATTGCATGAGTAATTCTCCCACTTCTGGAAGATTGGCGGAGAAATACTTGGGTCTCAACCTTACCTAGAGGATAGCAATTTTGTCATAATCCTCTAACTTGTAACTGAGGATTACCAGTCCCAAATGCAGTAAACTTTATTGCATGGTTTTACGAACGTCCAGGGTTCTAAGATCACTTCCTTAACAAAAATATTTCGTACGGATTTTAGAGTTGGGTGTGGTAATAGAAATGGTCAGTACTATTTTAAATATTTGGAAAACGTTGCGGAATAAAGAAAAAGGAAAAATTTGTGCTGTCTTCAAAGGGTCGGGGGAAAACCGAAGCAAATCCAAAATGAAGTTTCAGCCTTGCATCTACTATTATTATTAAGAGATAAAATATAAAATCTGGTAGGTTAGCACATCAAATAAACTGAAAAATCATACTAACATTAGAATGAAAACATATTTCGGGATAAATATACATATATATATATATATAGGATAAGCATAACACAATAACTTTCATACATACATACACACAATTTCATGCAAGATGGAACAATAGACATTAATTGTTTATTATAATAAAAATAAGAATATCCTCCTGCATCCCTCGTCCTAAGACATGTAAAGAAGGACATGTGACCTCGAGACATCCCAGGACGTAACATGAGAACAAAGTTGGAACTTTTTAAAACATTTCTTTTACCTCTATTTTTCATTTTTTAAATTAAAAATTTTCTTCCTACATGTCTCATGGGTGATTATTAAATATATTTCAATCATGTAAATAAGTTTTGTCGTTATCGATCGATCTGTGATGTTGCAGACCTTGAGATGATGTTGTACACTATACGCAACACACGTACCTATTTAGAAATTCCGATCGGGGTTTAGTAGGGCCCTGGATAGACTTCCCTTTTTCTAATCGGGCACTCGTTGGGAAAAATGGAGAGGGCCTAACTAGTTCTGCAACGCTGTTTTAGCCAGGTTCTAGATAGAACCTAAAAATTCTGCACTAGCGCCTGACAAGGCACGCATCAGTTTTTTCTAGACGAAATATTCTGATAGGGTCTTCAAACAGGATATTCTAAACTAGATATTCTGATAGGGGCCCGAGCCAGTTTTTTTGGACTAAATATTTTTATAGGGGCCTTAACCAGGTTTTCCTAGACTATATATTATGATAGGGACCCCATCGGAACCCAACTTCAAATAGGGAAAGATGAGCAAATTTCTGCTTGGATACGGCGCCTCACGCTAGATATTATATATATTTCGATCATCACAATCGGTTCAGTAGTTTTTGAGGGAAATTATTTTTTTTATATTACTTTCCCCCCTTCACATGAAAAAAATTTATGCATAAAAAAGTCACGAACTAGTAGCCAGGTCTCGGATATAAGAAAAATTCATGGGTCATTGATGTATTTTCGTAAATAATCTGCGAATTTTTAGAAAGAAGTGACGAGCTCGATATGGCAAGTCTAAAACCGTTCATCACATTTTTCTGTAAATAATTACAAAAATATTATGAGTGACTGGGAAAAGTTTCACAGGGCATTCACGAGCTTGCTTTAAAAATCTGGGAACTTGGACGTAGGTTCGTCTTTACGTGGCCTGCACACACTCTCTCCCACACGCTCGGTGCGTATGGGCACGTGTATGTGTGTTTTGAGTTCGTCTCATAAGTGACTAGAAGTTTTATTATACTTACATTGTTCGGCCTCGATGGCTACGCGTATTTACGCTCTCATGTTTTATGTTCAGAAACCGTTGAGTTCGATATTTCAACACAGAGATTTCACATGCCCTTAAATACTTCTAAAAAATGGTTAGTTCCATTTTTTTACACTTTTTATGATTATTTATTTCCATTTATATTTAGTATATGTCTAATATATGCTTTAGGCTACTTAAACTTAATTAATTATTATACGGATTTTGTATTTTTCAAAAAGGAACAAGAAAATTTAGCAGCTTCTTGAATTTTTAAAACTTCATTTTTGAATGAGGAGATGGAAGAAAATGAATGCAAGGCAGGAGTTTTGCCAACACGATGTGAAAATGTTAAATTAAAAAAGAAATAGAAATAAATATGCCCCTAACTGTGCTTTTTTGTAAACTATTCATTTTTTACACTTAAGAATTAATTATATTTTGCTTCCTATAGAGGAAGCTTTATACTGATGGGAAATGTCCGAACTTCATTCTTTGAAATATCTTGATATAATTCGACCGTAATAGTCAAAAAATGCCCTTGTGTTTTTTTCGTGCGTCAGCATTACTCTTTTTATGACAACACGAAAATAAATGGCACTAGAGTCAAAATTTGAAAGGAATGTAGACCTAAATAATTCTCATTATTGATTAAGCTTAAAAGCGGGTCAGATAAGAATAGAATTTGGTTATTGTTTTCTTAAAAATCATTTATGATGTGATTTTAACAAAAAGGTTGAAGTTGATTACTTAGATATCGTAAAAATGACAAAACAGACATTTCAATTTTAGTAAGAACTTTTATAACATTATTGACAGTAAGTGATTAAAATTTTCTTTATAAGTACATTTTTTTTAACTATGAGGAATATAGAAAAATATTAAATACCAATTTTTTCATCGTGACGAGATGAATCGATGGATGCATTGAGATATATTTTAGAACCAAATGAAGTTATGATATGTACAGATTGGTAATTATTTCTAACGAATGTAAGAGAATACCTTTGATAATTTGGGGAATATAGTAATATTTTAAATACTTAATTTATGCTTTATGGAAAAACCTTCTATGATATATGGAAAAGAAACAATAAATAAATTAACAACATAAGCAATAATTAATAAAACAAACAATAAATAATAAAAAGGCATAGGCTAAATTGCCCTTTCCATTTCCTCAGACTCATTTGACATACGAAAATCTTCTTTTCCATCTTCTTATTAAACTTCTTGGCAATCTACGCTGTTTAAAGGAAAGTATTAATTTATTATTAATTACAGGTATTGAAATAAGACTCAGAAGAAAGTCTCGATTGGTACTACAGTGAGACCATTGGCGGGAACTCGGATTCATCTGTGATATATTCAAAATAACAGAATAAATTTATCTCATTTAAAAACAGGACATGCAAGAAATTACACTGAGAAAAATGGATGTTTCAACGTAACATCTAGATGTTCAGGATTAACATACTTTCTGTTGAACTATAGGACAGCAATCTAGATTTTCAAAGTTATCATTTGTAGATATTAAACAGTGAGATTTTACGTACTAACACCCAACATTTTCAACTGAAATATCCGAGATATTACATGCATGGTTATGAAAATAACGTCTGTAAATATTTGAGGAGTTTACTTATTTCTGTACATTTAAGAAATGAATTAATAACTTATTTGTAAATTTAAAAATAAACTTGAATAGGAAATGTCGATCAAATGATACATTCAATCAATTTGAGGTTATGTTTAATATTTTTAATTCAAAATAAAAAATAAAAACTAGGTAAGTAAGCGAGGAACGAATGATCTATAATCTGCACGTAAAATTCTATCAATTTTAGGTTACTTTAACTCAAACATAATTTAAATTTTATAATCATTTTGTCAAATGTGTTCGAGTTAAACTGCAATTGACACTTTCCCTCGTGTTGAGAGCAGACAGACAAAAGTCGGTATCCAATTTTAATTAAAGCTAGCTAATTTTGATTCTTTGTAAATGTACAAAAATGGTAATATTCCATTATTGTAATGTCGAAAATATATAGCCGTCAAATAGTCAAATAGTCCTGAAAGTCCAATGCGTGATGCGCCTGCGCTCGAACGATTTTAACATCTGAATGTGTTTCAGTTTAACATACAAATATTTTTCAACCTAATATCTCAAAAAGATAGATATTTGGCATGAATATCTGCATGTTAGGTGTGACAGTCTTACCCTTTGAACATCTACACTTAAACATTCATTTTTCACCGTGTATGCAGCAAAAAAGAAATACATAGTTTGCGCAATGCAAAATCTCCTTTTCCATCCCCTCAGACTCCTTTGCAATGCAAAATTTCCTTTGACATCCCTGCTTTGCAATCAAAAATCCTCTATGAGTATAAGAGAAAGCGCAGTGTTCATGAGATGAACACAGTTAAATATACGCCATGTAACGAATACGGCCAAACTACTTTGCAGCTGTTTTTTGTAATTTAAAAAAAATCATTCAAATTGATTTCATAATTTATGCAATAACTGACTTTCTATTTAGGAAAATTTTACCGGATTAACAAAAGACAACTTCACTGAAAAAACGATACTGACAGGAAGAATGCTTTAGATAGCTTTCGCCGGATCCTCATACTCCCTATCCGTATTTCTACGAACGCCAAATTATAATGCTTCAGAGAAAGGCTGCATGAGATAGCCCCAGCTAGTATCAAAATCGGCGTTGGAGCGAGCCCTTAGATATGTGTTCCGCCTATCCCAGCGGATATTTTTTCGTATGAGGTAGAATGTTAAATATGTACAAAATATAACAAGTGACATTAAAAATACGATAAACGGACTTTTTATTAGGAGTAATTTTCTAATTGGATACAAATTACTGGCTACATTGCAGAATAGGGGTGTCACCTTTGTTGTGGCTGGAAAAAAATTTTGTTTTGTCATGATATGAGAATGATCACAAACAATGATTACTTATAAGCAATAATTAATCATATAAACTTTATGTGTTTGTTTCCTTTCAAAATTTAATAAGAACTTTTTATAGATTTATAACTTAATTATTCAAGTAATGACGTGAGAATAATCGATATCGATTAATCATTTAAAAATATTAGATCTGTATTACTAGAATACTGGGATATTTGCCGGATAAACACCGTCCGCATCTAAGGCCAGCTAACTGATACATACCTGCACCTATTCAAAATGGTTCAACTCAAAATACTACTAGGATGCAGAGCACAACCATCTAGAATGCCGACTCCAAGCAGAACATGCTGACATTTTTTTTCGAATATTATCGTATTTTTAATTCTTTTTTGTATTTTAAATATTTTTTGTGAAAAGATTCCAAGAGTTTTATAATAAGTTGTACCATATGGGTAGATTTTCACTAAACTAATTGAAACTATACATTTTTATATTTTATAATAAAGGCTTCATGCTTTTTTTGTTTTCAAAATAGTTTTCGAACGTTTTTTCAATATAAAATTTCTAAAAAAAGTGCCCAAATCGATTTTTCTCGTTAAACGATAAAAAATTCCAAAATTGATGCGTGCTAAAGTAAAAATATGAAATAAATTTATACCGAATTAATTTCAAATCAGGCAGGTTCTATACTTGAAGCCGAAGAATCTTTCTGAGACAAAATATGGGTTTTTTACAAGAAATTAGACGACACTTATTTTTCCGATTTGTAAAAAAGAAATTGTTCACGGAGTTACGCGTATTTCAAATTATATCCTTTGTTTCGAAAAAAATTTTTTTTCTTTAAATCTCTATAACTTTTGACTTAATTGAGATATTTGCGATTTAATTTCGTATCTAACAGTTTTATTCACGTTAAATCATTTTTGTCGCCGAAAGAATTTGTTTCCTAGAGATATAATTTTCTCACTTCTTTCTTAAATGATGCAATATATTACATTCAGTTTTATGAAAAAAATCTCCTGTCCACAAAATTTATTATGCTTGCATAAAACTCACAACATTTCTTCTATGAAGGCCAAATTCAACAAAAAATTGGGAACTACCAGAATCTTGAAAGAAATCTCATTTAGGTTGAATATGCATAACTTTGTAGAAAATTTGCCTGAGTCGAATTGGATTCAACATTTAGTTATTTTTAAGCTTCAAATTAAATTAGATTTCTTTTTAAATAATATTGTATTTCTTGACTTATCACATGCACACTTTTACTATCAATGGATGATTGCCAAAACGGACCATTTTATTCAATAAGATTTTCGAAATAAAGTAAATTTTCAAGCCCCGATCAAAATATTTTTCTTTTTTTAAATTAATTCGAGTCCTAGAAACTGTAGAAATATAAAATTAAGGAATCAAAAAATGTATTTGTGATTGGTATGCATTTTAAAAAGAAATAGCTCCTACCTAGAGTCCGGATGACGTGACATGCAGTTAAGATAATTGCAATAACTTTTCGAAAAAAAATTTTCGAATAAAATGTCTGAAACTTACTTTTGATAGGTCTAACAAGTTATGAAAGTTTAAGCAAAGCCGGTGCGATGAATGTTTGTCTTTTGTGAATTCGGCATTGAGATCTCCACTTATAGTACTACCGGATTTTTTCTCTTGATAAATGTTGGTCTTTTGTGAATTCGGCATTGAGATCTCCACTTATAGCACTACCGGATTTTTTCTCTTGTTTACATCTAATAGCGTTAATATTCTCAAATCTTCCTAGCGCAAATTTGAATGGCCGCTATTTTAGATATACAGGGATTTTAAAACATTAAGACGGGGTTAGTGACGCTTTCAGAGACCATTTTATGGGTCAATCCGAAAATGAAGCGATAGGACACCACAACGGC
>JAAAKG020107404.1:0-15610 GCA_010014905.2 Druon quercuslanigerum | reverse complement strand
ATTACCAAATTTTATTTTATTTTTTGAACTTTTTAATATTTAAATAACTTCAAAATTGTATTACGAATTCTTGAAAAATCTACATTTTATTTTAGGTTTTTGAAATCGTTTAAAATCCCAAATTATTAAAAAAGTTCTAAACTTTCTAAATATATTTTTAAATAATTCGAATTTTTTCTGCAATTTTGAAAATGTTCTGCAACATAAAAAATCGGAAAATCTTCCAGATACTTTTTTTGACAAATTTGGAAATCTTGGGAATATTTTTACATATTTTAAAATGTAATCTTAAAATAAATTTTTTCAAATAAAAAATTATTACAAGTTTTCCTGCAAATCTTTTTAAAAAATCGTATTCTCATAAAACATTTTAAAATTCTTAGAAAGCTTCAACATTTTATTTTTTTTAACTTTCAATACTTTGAAATTTTGTTGTAATTTTAAAAATATTTGTTAAATTACAAAAGAAAATTAACAAAATAGCTGCATTCTAAACAAAACAAAAAATTAATTTTTACCAGTTGCATTTTGAACCAAAAAAGATCAGATTTTTTTTCAAACGAGAAGAATTTTCTTCATAATAGTTAGTTTTTTTAACAAAAAAATATGAATTTTCAACGATGTAGATGAATTGTCTCTCGAAAAGATTTATTTTCTTCCATTAATGAAAGAAAAAAAATATACCCAAGTTATTATTTTAGGGGAAAATCATTTTTAATTCAAAATAAGAATTTAGAATAAACATTTCTTTTTAATTTGGTTTTTTCCATCGTTTTTGAATCATTGATTTTAGATTAAATGTTTTTCAGGTTGAATAAATATATCATTTTTCTGAGATTTGTTAGAAAATTCAAATTATCTTTTAAACTGAATTTTTTTCAACAAATAGTTCAGACACGTGTCATCTTAATCCGTTTGAGAAAAACAAACATATTTGAGTGTTAAATATTTATGTGACTTCATCATAAATTATCTGCCTGATTAAAAATGAAATCGGTCAATGGAATCAATTTAAAACTTGAAAAATTCCACAAACAATGCGTCACTGTAGTCAGGAAATTCCTAATAATAATATGATCTATGATCGATTGCGATAAATATATTTTTATACCGTATTGCCGTGTTTTTAAAAACCTTTTTTAATATTTCTTGAAATTTATTTTTCAAAATAAAAAATCAGTTCAAATTTTCCTGCAAAAAATTTATTACCAAATATTCATAAATTTGTACATTTTTTAAACTTTTTGGAAATTTTCTCAACTTTTAAATTGATTTTGAATCTTTTTGAAACTTCTAAACTTTTAATATTGCTCTAAGTTTAAAATTTTGGCTTTAAAATCGTTCACACTTTTTCCGAAATTTTAGAAAATAATTTTAAATGTTCGTGTAAATGTTCTATGTATTTTTATTATTAAATATATTAGTTAGATACCTTTAAATTTCTGATAAACCTGAAGTTTCCAGACTTTTGATAGATATTTTAATCTTCTTTGTTAAAAATTTAAGCATTTTATTGTAAATTTATCTATGTTGCTCTCAATTTTACATTTTTTTGGTAGAAAATTAATCTTTTTAGTTTAAAATTAATTTACTTAATTGAAAATTTAACTATTACATTTTTGGTCGAAAAATGATCTTTTTGGGTCCTAAAATGTTGCAAAATCTTTCAAAATTATAAAAATGGCCCTTAAATTTTCCAGATATTTTTGGAATTTATAAGAATCTTTTGAAACGTTTCGATACCTTTTTAAATTTTCATAAAAAATTCATTTTTCAAAGTAAAAAGTCAGTGTAATTTTTTCAGGAATCTCAATTTTTTTATTTTCTTAAAGCCTTTCAATTTACATGTTTAAATTGTTTTTAATTTTTTTAAGTTTCAAATTATTTTTTAAGCTTTTCAAAAACTTTTAAACCATCTAAATATCTTATTCGGACTTATCCGAAAATTTTCTAGAAAAAAAATATAAATTTAAAAATTGTTTTCTAATCTCCCATGTTCTGTTATGACAATTTTGGAAATATTTTTATATCTTTAAATATTCTCTTAAAATTAGGTTTAAAAATAAAAAATCGAATTAAGTGTTCCCAATGAATTTTAAGAAAAAATTTTCATTGTCATGAAACCTTTCAAAATCCTTAAGAAGCTTGAACATTTTTATTTTCAATTATTCAAAAATGTGTATATTTTTTAAAACTTGTCTAAAAAGCTTTAAACTTTTAAATAAATTTTGAATGTATTAAAAAAACTTTGAAATGTCTCTCAAACTTTGTAATTTTGCTGATTGAATAATTTTACTTTAAAATCGACCACATTCTTTTTCGAGATTTAAGAAATAATTTAAATTTTTTGAAATCTTTGTCAATTTTCTACTGACATTTATTTTTCAAAATAAAAAATGATTTTAAGTTTTCCCATGAATTTTAAGCATTTTTTTTATCATTCACTTGAATTTTTCCGAATTCTTGCAAATTGTATTTAAAATATTTGTATCTAAAAAATTAGGAAAACTTAAGCAATTACCGACACTTTTTTAAGTAATATTTCTTATATTTTAATAGTATTTCAAAATTAATTTTTACAAGTTGCATTTTAAACCAAAAAACAATACGTTTTTTTTGTTGAAAAAGCGACGATATTTCTACAAAATAGTTCAATTTTTTAACACGAAAATATTAATTTTTAACGAAATTGAATCATTTTTATTCGCCGTGCTCATTTTTATTCGGAAAATACAAATTTTCAGCAAAATAATGGATACTTCAACAAAAACATATTTTTGAGTCATGAAATGAAAAAAATACACCCGAAATATTATTTTTGGGGGATAAGTAATTTAAAATGAAAAATAAAAGTTTCGAATAAACTTTTATTTTTCAAGTTTATTTGCTCCTTCGTTTAAATTTTTACAGACAAAAGGCTTTGAAAGCTTCATTTCAAACTGTTTCAAAAAGGAAGTTTTTTTCTAAGTTTTTAAAAATGTTGTAATGCGCTTTTTAATAGAAGGACAAGTAGCAAAAGCGCGCAAAGCGCGCGCATATGTTTTTAAAGTATCTTGGAAGTATTTGAAATAAATTCAAAAAAATTTTCTGAACTCTTGGAAATTGTAATATGTTAAAACTATTTATAACTAAAAAAATTTAGTAATTAACAGACAAAGGGTCTTGTCTTATTTTCATTTTTGATAACTTTTGCAGTTTTTTTCAAACGAATTCTACATTTTTATCTTGAAAAGTTTGTAAATCACGAAAAAAAAAACATTTACGATCATTTATAAAGCTTCTTGAAGTTATTTTTAAAATAGTATTTTCTTAGCGGTATAAAATAAAAATTTATAAAAATTTACGAACCTTTCACGCTTAGGAATATTGAGATAATTTTTATATCCAAATATATTTACTTTTGCTCAGTGCAGAAATATCAAATTAAACGTTTTCTAATTGTTTAAATGTTTCATTTAGTCTACATTTTGGAGAATTAGAGATAGTTGTTCCAAAAGTTTCAAAAATAAATATTCTTTTAGTTGATTTGAATTTTACCTAAATTTTTATCAATTGTTGATAAATATAATAATATTTTTGATTAGTTATTATATTAAATATTATTTTTATTAAGTTTGATAAATATAAAATTTTCCCTGAAATCTTCCACATTTTTTTAAACATTTGTAGAAATTCTTTAAAATGTTAAAAAAAAACCTTTTATAATTTTGTTTAGAAATAATTTTTCTGAATAAAAAATCATTTTAAATTCCCCCTTCAATTTTAAGAAATATTATTTATTATCGTGAGACCTTTCAAAATCCTGAGGAAGTTTCAAAATTATTATTTTCAAATATTCAGAAATTAACATTTTTAAAATGGTTTTAAATGTTTTCAACATTTAAATTAATTTTCAATATTTTTGAAACTTTTAAGTGTCTCAATGTTACTCGAAATTTTTATAAAACTTTGTAACCACGCTAATTGAAAACTTTTATTTTAAAATCGTCCACATTCTTTTTTTTCTTTTACTCTTAATTTTTAACAATAAAAGATTAGTTTACATTTTCCCAGAAAATTCAAGAATTTTCTTTATTATCGTGAAAACTTTCGAAATCGCCTTTTCTAACTTTAAAAAAGTTTTTTGATATTTTAGAATAATTTTAAATTTGTTTAAAAGTTTTTAATGTTTCTTAAACCCAAACGAATTTTTTATAAAACTTTTTATTAACCAAAGACGTGAAGTAGACATAAAGAAGCTTAAATATTCTCCCACAAATTCGAATTTTCATAAAATACAGGAATTTTAAACGAAATATGTACTTGAATTTTCAACAAAATAATTAAATTTTGAACAAAACGAAAGGTTTTTCAACTAAACTGATAAATCATTAAACAAATAAATGAATGTTTAACAAAGTACTTTCTTTTTCCATCTATGCATCCATCCATCCATCTTTAAAATATCCTAAAATTTTTTTGTAACCTCTTCAGATTCCGCGAAGTTAAATAAAATTTGATGATATGCTTTAAAATTCATTTAGACATTTTTACATAATATTAATATAATAATATTAATTTTTTTCAAATATGTCAAACGAAGATTTCAAAAAAAAAAAATAATATTTAACGAATTGGTACAATTTTCAAACAAACAAGATAAATTATCATCCAAAAATTTAAAAGTTGATATTTCATTCGAAAAAGGTTTTTATTTTAATTGAAAAACAGGTGAAAATTCTCCAAAAAATATTTGAAACTTCAACTTAAAGAGATTAATTTTCAACCAGTTTTATTTTGAACAAAAAGCGATTAAATATTATTTAAAAGAGATGAATTTTCTTCGAAGAAGTTTAATTTTTTAACCCGAAAATATGAATTTAACTAAAAAGGAAAAATTCCCAATGAAAAATATGATAGTTGATAAATAAACTAAAATTTCAACAAAATAATTAAATCGTCAGCAACAAAATATTTTGATTCTAAACCAAATGTTTGCACTTTTAATTTTTTTTAAATATTAAATTTCTACAAAAAGAGACGAATTTTTAACTCAAAAAGATAAATTTTCATCAAAATTATTAAATTTTCATCAAAATTATTAAATTTTCAACCAAAAAAGAATTTTTTAGGCAAGAAAGAAAGAAAATTTTACGCAAATGATAATTTTGTAGAAAAATTAATTTCTATTACAAAATAAAAATTTTTAATAACTGTTTATTTTTTAAGTTTGTTTACTTCCTTGCTTTAAAGTTATAAAAATATAATTTTCCTAGGGTTCTTTAAAAAATGAACAGAATTTTTTGTTTATTTAACAGGATTTTACCAAATTTTAGGAAAAGTTTGAGTTTGAAAGTAATGTTTTTAAATCTTTTTAAATATTCGCTTCAAATTAATTTTTCAAGACTTCAAAATTGCATTACAAAATCTTGAAAAATCTACATTTTATTTCAAGTTTTTTGAAAGCGTTTAAGTCCCAAATTATTTTTTAAATTTTCTAAAAACTTCTAAATATATTTTGAAATAATTCGAATTTTTCTGCAATTTTGAAAATGTTCGGCAACAAAAAATCGAAAAATCTTCCAGATACTTTTTTTTTGGAAATCTTGGGAATATTTTAAAATATTTTAAATTTTAGTCTTGAAATAAATTTGTTAAATAAAAAATTATTACAAGTTCTCCTGCAAATCTTTAAAACAAATCGTATTCCCTTAAAACCTTTTAAAATTCTTAGAAAGCTTCAATATTTTATTTTTTTAAATTAATCTACTTTTTAATTTTTTTACATTATTTTTAAATTTAAAAATAATTTGTATATTTTCAAAGCTTTGAAATTTTTTGTAATGTTTATAATTTGGTTAAATTACAAAAAAACAATAACAAAATAGCTTCATCGTAAAAAGAAAAAAATAATTTTCACATTTGCATTTTGAACCAAAGAAGATCAGATTTTTTTCAAAAGAGACGAATTTTCTTCAAAATATTTAAATTTTTTAACACAAAAATATGAATTTTCAACGAGATAGATAAATTTTCTCCCCAAAAAGTTTATTTTCTTCTATTAATAAAAGAAAAAAAATGCACCCCAATTTGTTCATCTGTTTTTCAATAAATGTTTTTATGTTTAAAGTTTTTCAGAATAAATAAATATAAATTCTAAAAAAAATTTAGGAATAATTTGAGTCAGTTTAAAAGATATTTATGACTTCATCCAATCGTAAACGCGGGTTTCCTGTCAACAATAGTTTCAAATTGTTTCGAACAATTTCGGATGGTTCGAGAATTAATCGAAAATGGCGCCATGCACTTTTTAATAATTGAAAGATAATAAATATATAGGGAAATTTAAAAATTGGTATTTTTTTCGTTTGATCTTATTTTTATAAATTCCATGCGATTCTTTTGGTAATTTTATGCGACTAATGCTACTTTTCGTATAGTAATCTATTCGATTCGAGACCTGAATAAGTAAAAAAAAAAACCCCCCAAGTTATATGAAAACGAGCCATTTCGAGACGGTTGAAGAAGTAATCGAAAATGGCACAATGCGCCATTTCAATTTAACTGAAAAAAATAAATATATAGGAATATTTAAAAATTGGTTATTTTTTTGTTGCGTTTCGCCAAACGCCATTTCAATTTAATTGGAAAAGAATAAATATATAAGAATATTAAAAAATTTCTTCTTTTTTCATTTGATCTTTTTTTATAAATTCCATGTAATTTTATGTGACTAATGCTCCTTTTTTTAATGTAATCTATTCGATTCGAGAATCAAGTTATATGAAAACGATCAATTTTAAGATTTTTCGAGAATTAATCGAAAATGGCGCCATGCGCCAATTCAATTTAATTGGACAACAATAAATATATAGGGAAATATAAAAATTGGTATTTTTTTCGTTTGATCTTATTTTTATAAATTCCATGCGATTCTTTCGGTAATTTTATGCGACTAATGCTCCTTTTTTTTAAGTAATCTATTGGATTCAAGACCTGTAGATGTAAAAAAACCCATGTTATATGAAAACGAGTAATTTCGAGATGCTTCGAGAATTAATCGAAAATGGCGCCATGCGCCATTTTAACCTAATAGTAAAACAATAAATGTATAGGAATATTTAAAAATCGGTATTTTTTTCGTTTGATCTTTTTTTCACATAAATTCCATGCGATTGTTTTGGTAATTTTATGCGACTAATGCTACTTTTTTTTTAAGGAATCTATTCGATTGAAGACTTGTTGGTGTAAAAAGAACCCATGTTATATGAAAGCGAGTAATTTCGAGACGTTTCGAGAATTAATCGAAAATGGCGCCATGCGCCATTTTCACATAATAGGAAAAACATAAATATATAGGAATATTTAAAAATTTGTACTTTTTTTATTTGATCTGACCCAATTTAACTATGAAAATGTAAAGCGGCGAAAATTTGAAATAATGAAATATTTTTCAGGAGTGAGCGTGGAAAAACAAGTAGCACTCATGCTCCACAAATTAGCCTATTGCACTGAATACTGTGTCATGTCGACTATGTTTGGTGTCCACAAATCAACGACCCACAAAATGTTCTACAAAGCCATCACTGGAATGAACAAGTACATACTCCACAAAGAAATAAAAATGCCAAACTCCAAGGAAGCTCTAGAAATTTCTCGACATTTCGAGGAGAGAACTAGAATTCCGCAGATTCTTGGTGTCCTGGACTATACGCATATTCCTTGTGTACCCTGTCCAACGATGCTCAAAGAATTCACAAACAGTGCAAAATACGCCTCCTTCGTTCTCCAAACAATTGTGGATTCCAATCTTTGGTAATTAATTTTTTAATTATACTTTCTTTGGAAAATTTCAGATCATTTCCAGGATTTTCTAGGTCAGGCATTTTTTGTTTTGTTACAAAAGTATGTAATTTATTAAAAATTTATCTTTTTGATGAAAAATCTATATTTTTGGTTGAAAACTCATATTTTTGGTTAAAAATTAATTTTTTCAACTGAAAATTGTAATTAAAATTTTGTAGAAAGTTCGTCTTTTTGGCTACAAAATTCTACAATTAGGTAGAAAATATTCTTGAAATATCAGCTATCAAATCTTCATTGAATATTAATTTTTTTAGTTTGAAAATTCAACTTCTGGGTTGAAAATTGAAACAATTTCTTATTTGTTTGAAAAATTAATTTTCTTGTTGTCAATTCATTTTCTTGTTTAAAATTAATTTCTTTAGTTAAAAATACAATTTTTTTTGTTATGGAAGTTAATATTTTTAATTTGCAAAAATAACTATTTGGTTGACATTTCATGTATTTTATTGAAAATTGTTCCTCGCGGTAAAAAATGACTATTCTTGATCGAAAATTCGTGTCTTTTGTTGCAAATTTATCTATTTAGTAAAAGATTGGTCTTCTTGGTTGAAAATTGCTCTTTCTAGGTTGAAAATTCTACTTCTTGATTGAAAGTTGAACCGATTTCTTAAAAGTTTATTTTTGTTGGTTAACATTTCATTTTTTTGGATGAAAATAAAAACTATTTTTTTCTAAATTAGTTTTTCTTTTTCAATTAAAAATGTTAATATTCTATTTTTGGTTGTACATAAATATTTTTAATTGACAATTGATATTTTCTAGTTCAAAAAATAATTTTTTGGTTAATATTTCCCGTATTTTATTGAAAAATTTTTCTTGTCTTAAAAAAATGAATCTTCTTGATTGACCTTTTTAGTTACCGTTTTTAAAAAGATTTGTTTTTTTTAATCTAAAATTAATCCTATTATATGGAAATCTAACCACTTTATTCGTAGTTAAATATTGATCATTTAAGTTTAAAAATTCAACGCTTTTGTTAAGAAATTTTTGGTTGAAAATCCAACTTTATATTTGGATTCATATTTTGGTAGGAAATTAATATTTTATGTCGAAAATTCTTGTTTTTTAGTGGTAAATAAAATGGTTAAAAATTAGTTTTTTAACTTAAAATTGTAATATTTTGTTGAAAATTTACCGAATTGGTTTCAAATTAACTTCTTTGTTAAAAATTCATATTCAAGTTATAAAAATTCAACTATTTCGTATAAAGTTTGTCTTTTTGGCTCATAAATTCAACAAGTAGGTAGAAAATATTGTTGAAATATAACCAATTGCATTTTTTGTTAAAAATTTATCTTTTTAGGTAGAAAATTCAACTTCTTGGTTGAAAGTTAAACCACTTTCTTAAAAGTTAATTTTTTTATTAAAAATATTTGGTTCAATGTTGAACCATTTGTTTAAAATTAAATTTTCTGTTATAAATTGATTTATTTGAATGAAAATATAACTATGAATTTTTAAAATTATTTTTCTTTTATTAAGAATGATTTTTTAATTGAAAATTTTAATATTTCATTTTTGGTCGCAAAATAATATTTTTAACTAAAAATTGATATTTTCTATTTGAAAAAATAATTATTTGATTAATATTTAATGTATTTTATTAAAAATTTGTCTTTGCATTTTAAATTAATTTGCTTGGTTGAAAAATTCGTTTATTTTTTTGAAAATGTGTCTTGTTGGTGGAAAATTCTTGGATGAAAATTCATAATTTTTCATTAAAAATGCAATTGTTTTGTTAAAAATCTATCTTTTTTGGTTAGGGACTAAAAAAAGTATAACTATTAAATGTTTTCAACTATTTTTATTTTAAACTAAAATCATTTTAGGTTGAATATTTTATTTGAAAATTTAACTATTTGCTTGTTCAAAAATTGATCGCTTCTGTCTCAATTTTGAAAAATTTAATTTAAAAGGGACTTTTTTTTAAATTCAATTAAAATTTAATTTTCTAAAATGAAATTTAAACTATTCCATTAACGGTTGAGAATTTATCTTCTTTATTTTAAAACTGGGCTATTTTCTTGAAAATTGTTTTTTTTTAGTTAAAAATTTAATAAAAAAAGATAACTTTGTAATAAGATACTTAAATTTTTAACAAACAAAAAAAGATTTTTTCATCAAAAGAATTAACGAAACATATAAATGTTGATATTTATTTATTAAAAATCAAAAAGTTTAAAATAATACAAGAATTTCTAAATAAATAGTTGATTTTTCAGTTAAGAAAATACCTTTTCAATAAAAAGTGTTTTTTCAACAAAATAGTTAAATTTTCAACCAGAGATTAATTTTCAACAAAAAAAAAAGAATTTTTAACAAAGAATTTCAAAAACCCAACAAATTTCAATTTTAAAGCAAATACAGTAAAATTTTACCAAAAACGACAAATTTGTCGAAAAATAGTTGACTTCAGCCAAAACAGATTATTTTTTAACCAAACAGTTGAACATTCAACAAAGAAGTTCAGTTTTCAAGCTGGAAAGTTGAAATTTGAACCAAAAATATAATAGTAGACTTTTTAAGCAAGATGGTTTTTTAACAAAATAATTGAATTTCCCAAAAATATTTAAATATACAAATAAATAATAGCATTTTTAACCAAAAGAGGTGAATTTTAAATAAAAAATATAATAGTAGACTTTTCGAACAAAAAAAAGCCCGAAAAGTTAAATTTTCAACAAAAAAAAAATAATATTCAATAAAACAGTCGAATTTTTAACAAAATAATTGAACTTTCAATCAAATGGTTGAATTTTCAAACAAAAAAGATCAAAATTTAACCAAAAACAGTTGCATTTTCAACCAAAGAGTTAAAGTTTTAAGACAAAAAGAAGACGAATTGCATAACAAAAAAGATGAATGTTTAATCTAAAATGACGAATTTTTGATTAAAAACCGTTGAATTTCCAACAAAAAAGCCTGAATTTTTGACTAAAGAAATTTTTTTTTCAATAAAATAATTTAATTCTGAACTAAATAATTTAATTTTCAACCACATGGTAAAATTTTGAGACAAAAGAAATGTAGTCTGAACCAAAAATATGATAATAAGATTTTCCATTAAAAGCATTTTATTTGAAAAAATGTTCAGGTTAAATTAACTTAATTATCATTTATTAGATTTTTTATTTATCGCAATATATTTTTAAACTTTCTAAATATATTTTCAAATTTATGAAATTTTTTCAGCAATTTTCTTAAAATTACGCAAAATAAAAAAAAAGTTGCCTATAAATATTTGAAATTTTATTATAGCTATTTCGAAAGTCTCTTAAAATCATTTAAAAAACGTTTAAAAAATATATATTTCACAGGAATATTGAGAACAATTTTTTATTATCTTGGAACTTTTCAAGATCTTTAAACAGCCTTGAAGTAATAATCGTTTGAAATATTTTTAAATGTTCTTTTGAAATTAATTATAAAAAAAACTTTCAATTTTTCTATGTTTTTCAATAAAAATTTGTATCATTTAAAATTTTATAAGAATGCTTAAAAAGCTTCTGAATTTGTTATCAAACTTCAAAAATCTACATTTTGCTTTAAGAATTTTAAAATAATTTTAAGTTTTAAATTTCTTAAAATCTTCAAAATATTTCTTAAATTTACTTCAATTTTTTCTAAATTAATAATTATCCAATTGCTATTTATTTACCAAAAATTTGTTTTTGTCTTGATATTTTTTTTAATGTTTGGTTCAAATTAATGGTTTTTAATAAAAAATCACTTTCATATTTACCACGAATCTTTAAAAAAGTTGTATTTGTAAAACTTTTAAAATACTTAAAAAGCTTCAACATTTTAGGTCAGACTTGTTTAATTTTCCAAGTCGAGTTAAATTAACTTAATTATTATTTCTTAAATTTTTTATTTATCACAATATTTTTTTTACTTTTTAAATATTTTTTTCAAATTAATGACATTTTTTCAGAAATTTTCTTAAAATTATGCAAAATACAAAAAAAATTGCCTATAAATATTTGAAATTCTGTTATAGCAATTTTGAAAGTCTCTTGAAATCTTTAACAAAACATTGTAAATATATGTTCTCATAATTAATTTGTTAAAATAAAAAATCAGTTTTAATTTTCCCAGGAATGTTGAGAACATTTTTTTATTATCTTGGAACTTTTCAAAATATTTTAAAATAACCTCAAAGTAATAATCGTTCGAATTCTTTTTAAATATTCTTTTGAAATTAATTATAAAAACAAAATTTTAAATTTTCTAGGTTTTTTAATCAAAACTTGTCTCGTTTAAAAATTTATAAAACTGCTTAGAAAGCTTCTAAATTTGGTTGCTATCAAAAAATATTTCTTAAACTTACTTTAATTTTTTCTAAATTAATAATTATCTAATTATTATTCACTTACCAAAAATTTATTTTGGATTTGATATATTTTTAAATTTTCGGTTCAAATTAATTGTTTAAAATAAAAAATCACTTTTAATGGATCCTGAAAAATGCAAAAATTATCTTAAAATCTTCCAAATTGCTTTTTAAAAATTTTGGAAATCTTTTGAAATCGTTTTAAATATTCTATGAAAATTAATTTGAAAAAATATTTTAAAGTTTTATAGGGGCATTAATAAAAATTTTTATTATTTTTAAAACGTTTAAAAAAATTTTAAATGTTAAAAATATGTTATCTACATTTTATATTTAAAATTTTTCAAAACTTCAAAATATCTTTTAAATATCCTGTTATAATTTTATTTATTAAAAAATAACTTTTATTTATGTAAGGAAAAATCAAGTATGTTAGAAGTTTTGAAAAGATCAAATTTAATTTAAAACTTAAAAAGTTTTGAGAAAATTTTAAACAAGATATCGATTTTTGAAGATTTTAAAATAAAATGTTGCAGATTTTCAAGGATTTTAAAAGGTTTTAATATAATGAAAAGTTTTGCTTATGCTTCCTGGCAAAATCTTAAATTATTTTTTTTATTTTGGAAAATTAATTTGAACAGAATATAAAAAAATTTTAAGTAATTTTAAGAGATATTTTAAAAAGATTTCAACTTAATTTACAACTTGATAAGATTTCAACACATTTAAAACAACATACTGATTTTTGGAGAACAACCATTTTTGATGAATAAGAAATATTTTGAAGATTTGACAAAATTGATGTCTGTTTCAAAGCTTGAAAAAATGTCATCAAAATTTTAATTTTGAACATTGAAAGGTTTTAAAAGAATACAAAAAATATTAAGATTCCTAGGAAAATTGAAAATGATTTTTTATTTTGAAAAATGAATTTTTAAAGATCTTTTAAATATAAAATCAATTTAAAAAATCTGAATGGTTTTAGGGCATTTTTGATTTTCAGGATTAATAAAAAGTTTCAGGAAAAATTCGAATCATTTGAAAGTTTATTAAGAAAATCCCAAAAAATATAAAACAAAATGTAGATTTTTTAAGATTTTATAATAAAATGTTTCATGATCATGCAAGTTTTTCAAGATTCCTGGTAGATTTTAAAGTAATGTTTTATTTTTTTAAATAATTTTTAGAATATTTAAAAAGATTCTTATAATTTCCAGGATCTAACTTCTATTTCAAAAAGATTTTAGTTTAATAAAAATAAGTGATCTGTACATTTTTAATGTTTTTGACTTAAATTGTTTAAAATTATATAATTTCGAAAAATTAAAAATTATATAGATTTATTCTTGAATTTAGAGCATTGAAAATATTAGCTTGAATTTATATTTTTTCGATTCTTTAAACTGTACAATTTATCAAAGTTAAAAAAATTTATTTTGCAGTTTAACGATATTTAATTGTTTTGAACCGAAAAATTCAGGAATTTTTTTCCTCGATTAAAATGGTCTTCTTGAATTAATTATTGAATTAATTTGAACCAAACATTTAAAAATATATTAAAACAAATTTTGATGAATAAATAACATTTGATCAATTTATAATTTAGAAACAATTCTAGTAAGTTTAAGAGATATTCAAAAGTTTTAAAAATATTTAAACTTAATTTAAAAATTTTTTAAATTTCGAAACATTTTGAACAAAATTTAGTTTGAAATTTTTAAACAAAGCCTTTATAAGCTTTTTAAGAATTTTACAATATCTAATAAGAATGCTACTTTTGTTTTAAATACCTAGAAAAATTAAAAAGGATTTTCTTAAATTTAATTTGAAGAGAAGCAATGTAGAAATTTTTTTATAATTTAATTAACTTGAAAAATAAAATTCTAAGTTGGATTATTTCCAGTTTCAGAGATATCAGCATTAGACACTGTGGAGGGCGAAATTCTAATCTAGTATTCCAAGACTCTCATATTTACAAATATGGCGAACAAGTTCTTCCACCTGTAAGTAATTAAAATTTTTTTATCAAGTCAGAGGGGCGCATGAATATTCGCAAAATTTGTGAATTTGCCTCATTTTTATTTTTCCGAATTATCAATTTCCATAATTTTTATGTTGTCGAATTACTGTTGAGCCAGGATGACGATTCAGTGGAATATTCCAAATTCCCGGTCATTTTCCATTAAAAAATATAAATTTTCAACAAAAATGGAAAAGTTAAATTTTCAGTCAGAAACATTATAATAGTTGAATTTTAAGCCAAAAAAATAAAATTTCAAACAACAAGATTAATTTTGTAGCAAAAAAATACAATTTCAAAAAAAAAACATGAAGCTTCTAACGGAATAGTTAAATTCGCAACTGAAAAAGATCATTTTTCCACTAAAAATTCATTAGTGAAATTTTTATTCAAAAAATGAATGTTCAGCCAAAGAAATTAGTTTTTAATTAAAATTATGATTTATTATATTATGAATCAAATTTTCTACAAAATAAGTTAATGATTGGAAAAAGTTCCTTTTTTAACTTTTAAATCTTTTTAAATTTCTTTTTAAATCTTAAAAAAAATTAACAAGTGTTCAACGTGTACCCAAGTAATTTTATTTTCAACCTAAAATAAGAATTTTCTACAAAAACAATAAATAGCTTACTGAAATACTTTAATTATTAACCAGGATGAAGAATTTGTAGACGAGGAGATTAATTTTCAAAGAAAACGATAATTTTTAATATTTTAATGGAATATCCTAAATTTTCACTTTCAAAAATTACGTTCAACTTAACAAAAAATTAACTTAAAAAAATGTTAAATTTTCAAACAAAGTGATTATATTTCAACTGAAATTCTAAATATTCGGCTAAAATAATTGAATTTTAAATTAGAAAGATCATTTTTCAACGAAAATGATGAAAATTTAAGTTAAATCATTTAATTTTTGAGCAAAAAGATAAATTTTCAACCAAGATTTTTTTTTTTAACTAAGACTATGTAATATTCAACTAAGATGATGTATATTTAAATGAAATTGTTTTACTTCAGAACAAGGAGATGAATTTTCAACCGAGAAAATTATTTGCTACCGAAAAAGACAAAGTTTCTAACGAAAAAGACGAATTTTCTACTGAAAAAGATCATTTTTCAACCAAAGTTTGATTAATGCAATTTTTAGGCAAAAAATGAATGGTCAGCCAAAGAAATGAGTTTTTAATTAATATTATAGAATATTTAATTGGTATAATAGTTACATTTTCAGTTGAAAAGAAAAATAATTTTCAATAAAAAATTGATCAAATTTCTACAAAATAAGTTTATTATCCGAAAAATTCCTTATTATTAAAAAAAAAACAATTTTTTTTTAAACTAGAAAGACCAATTTTTAACGAAAATGATGAATGTTATTAAAATAAATAATTTAATTTGTGAGCAAATAG
>JAAAKG020107382.1:0-15610 GCA_010014905.2 Druon quercuslanigerum | reverse complement strand
GATTTCAAAAAAGGATTTTTAACTAAGTACTTAAATTTAAAAGCAAGAAACGAGCCTAAGCAAAAAAGATGAATTTTCGTTCAAGTGAAATTGATTTTTATTTAAATCATCAAAATATTAGCAAGACAGATGAATTTTCGTGCAAAGTAATTTATTTTGTACCAAAAAAGATTATTATTTTATAAAATTGTTCAATTTTTATCTGAACAAATTAATTTGAAATTTTACTGAACGAAATTTTTTGAAAATAGTTAATTACTCAAGCCCAGCAGAATATTGTATTAAAAAAAACCATAAGGGCGCGCACTGACAGTTTGAAATAAAAAAGCTAAATTTGCAATTAAAAAAAACTTTTATATTTCAATTTTTAGTTCAAAAATTACTAGTCATTAAAAAAGTAGTTTGGGAACGAACTGGAAGCGAAGGATAAAGTGTAGGAAGTGAAAGTGGTAAAATGTATGATCCGGAAGTTCATCACGTTCACAAAAAACTGAAAAAAAGAAGATAAATTAAATATTTAAAAAGTACAAATAGTTTCACTAAATATGGCAGTATATGTGCCAAAAACCCCATCTAGAGATCTTCTAGGAAAAATTGTGACTCGTTTTCCCCTCCAATGTTCGCCGCTGTACTGGATCCAATTGGAAATAAAAGTGTGATTTGAAAATATCACCAACTCATGCCAATCAAAACTAATAAAGAAACCGATATTATTGAATATACCGCTTGACTAATAGTAACAAAATTTTAGTGACAAAAAAGTAACAAAATTCTGGTGTCCTCTGTAAAACTCGGAGCGACCCAAGGACGACAACCTTCTGCCTTTTCCCCGTAAGCGTTTTAGTATATTGTTCACACGCAGGGATGCTCTTCTGGCTATTAACCAGTAAAAGCTTGGCACCACTAAGAGAGCCGATGATAAGGACTCTATACCTCTCTTTCTTTTCATTATCCTTGACTATAACGTTCTTTGAGCTGTTACCAAAAATTCGATATTGAACAAGTAAGTCAAAGAGAACTATGTCATGCCTCGAGTCTGCAACAGAAACAATTGTCGAAAATATAAAATTCCAGTACATGCGGCACTTCTCATTTTTGACAATTGACTCTATTTCCCTAGGAGCGTTTAGGGGTGCGATATTAAGGTTAATGCCGTAGGAGTGACAGAGATGGTAATAAGGCACTCTTAGTGTCGCATTGTGCCTTTGCATTTAGGTCGTTCCCGCATAAGTTAGACACTCGACAGTATGCCTCCTAGATGCTCGGGATGTGCATGGAACGCCCTGCAGCTATCATCGGGAATGTCTTGGCTCAAAATGTAGCGACGGTATGCTAAGGTGGAAATGACACCACCTTTACATGCCAAAATAAAACCTTTCGTGCCCGACTTCAATCTGCGTGATTTAAGAAAAGCAAAAGTTAGCTCACTAGACATTAACTGATCGTCCACAAGTCTGTGGAAGATGCTGTACATCCGAGTGTTTTACCAGCCTCCCCGCTTTTTTGGACAGAAACACTCCTTCATGCGTCCTGACCATTTTAAGAAGAGGATCTTTTCTATTTGCGACGCTGTGTGTTGTACATTAAATAATCCTGTTGTGAAGAAAGGTTGATATTCAATATCCCGCGACCACCTTAGCGGCAAAAGTGTGGCGTATACCGCTTTCTTATGACGAGCTAAGGGTTTTCAGAGATGCCATTGAGTTTTCCTACCTTCAAATAAAACTGGGCCTATTTGTCTAACCCAAATTCTATTCCCATTTCCTTAGTATATCGTTAGACAATCCCTAGAGCTATATGTAGTTGCTATTTATTTTTAGATTAAATCTTAAGGTTATCACATAGGTGACCTTGTGCTTTCGATTTGCAGGTTTACCGCAAAGGTACTCCTGGTAATGGCGAAGTCATAGATAAGATAACGGCAGTAGAGATAACTAAACGGCAGTAGAGATAACTAGAGATAACGTCAAGAATGTGAGGCAAGAGAGGAATCGGCTTATCGAGTCGCCCTGAAATACACATTTTTGGAAAGCCACCTTGTCAGCTGTTACACGATTTTTTCCAGATGAAATAGTAAATCTGGTTTTCCACAGTGGCATTGATCTTTCAATGCACCTCATGATTTGCGGATGGACGTGCAAGATGGCGGTGGGTTAAAGGAAACATCCTAGACCACATGGTCTTAATAACAGACGGTCCTGGAGCGGAATAGTTCTTTATACCTCTCAATACTTTTTTCACATCCTCTGTAGTGATAGTTTAGCACTAGCACTCTTCCACAGCTGTTCTTACGAGGACATTACACAGATGCATGAAGCTATTTATGTTTACTGAGTCTTCGTCAAGTTTATGTTGCACCTTGTAGACTTCTCTCCAAAAGACTGCGACCTCCTCTGGTTTGGGCGAATAGTCGACAGTAACTGGAGATTCTTGGAATAGTGGAGATGGGTCAGAGAGAAACTGTTGGTTTTCTCTGACCCGCCTCTCTCTCCGCTCAAGACTTCTCTTTGTGTAAGATAGTGTCCGTATTCTTTTAACAATATGCTGCCTAATGGTTAGTAGCTTTGACTTGTTAAGTTTGAGATAACGGATCCGGAGTTCGTTGATGCATTCGTCTTTTAGTCTTTTGATCAAACGTTAGTTTTTTATCACGGTTTGCATCGGCCAAAGCTCGTGCTGCATTATACACTCAACAATTGATAGTCCAGAGGTCGGCTTCTTTGGAAAATTGTCGACGAAGCTCTTAGTCGATTTAAGCCATATCTTTAGGCTTGAGAGAAACCTGGGTGTTGATGTTTCTCCGGATCATAAAGCATCGCTCGTCCTCTATCGGATTCATAACCACGGTTGGCCTTGTCACCTCTCTTTCTCTGCTGCTTCTGGGTGCTTCTTTGACTACAGAGCATGCAGTCGTGCCATGTAATTCTCTCGTTCAGGGATTACACTCGCATCGTAACATTCTAGAAAGTCGTGATTTTGTCGCTCTGTCTACTTAAAAGCCCCAAGATTTCGCCGATCCATTACATTGACTCCATCTTCATAGGCTCCCCCAGCTTTAGATTGGTCGGCACTGTTGGCCGAACCATTGTTGGAAGCCCTGCGCGCTCGATTATTTTGAACCGCACTTACTATAACTATGTTTGGTGTTATTATTGTTGTCCCCACGAAAAATTAGGGGCTTCTCGTGTGCGCGCAATGTCGTCTTTAAATCCAATGGAATTTTTTCCACACGTCTAGTTGAAATGTGTTGGAGGTGATTTTGGTCCTAGAAACTGCATTAGTCATTGAAACTTTTCCAATTTTTAAAATTGTGTATTTTTAACGAATTTTACGATACTTAGTAGTAGATCTGGGATGCGTTTTACACGTACTAGAGGGATGTAACTTTGTGGTAATTCTTTTGGCATAGAATGCTGCCATATTCAGTCAAAATGGCATTTTCAATATTTAGTGTTTTGTTTTCTTCGTTTTTTGTTAACGATGCGAACTTCAGACTCATTTAAATGTAAGGGGTTTTGGGGAGGGAAAGTATTCGATTGGGAGATTGGAACGACTTAGTTTCGTCCTAATAGGCTACAAATACCTTTTGTAGACTCAAGGCACCTAATATGACTAATTTTTAATAATAATTTTTTCCACAGGTCGCGCTCCCCTATCCTTTGCTGTTCCTCTCTTCCTAGATCGTGGGCATTATCTGGTGGGTTATAATAACAGTATTTTACAACTCCAATGGAATAGTCAAACCAATAATCCCAGTAGTGTAACGAGAACATTTCACTCAGTCCATCGACAGGAAAACGAAGTATTGACTTTTGGAATTTGTGACGGTCATGCGGGACTATGGTTTGGTAAGAAAAAGCTGGTGAATTTGAGTTTAAACTTTAGGGTTAATACAAAGGGGGAACAACACCAAATAATACGGTCCAGACGGTGTGGGTGACGCCGGTTTATATTCGATTAACCTAAATTAACTTTATATACAAATTTACTATGAATTATCCAAGAATTATCTAGATTGCATTGGATTGCTATGAATTATATAAAATTATGATATGATGACTTCGCCTAAACTAAAAGACGTACATGAATTTTTAATTAAATAAGACTTAATCGAATTCTTAATTAAATTTAAAACGAATTTTTCTACATAACAGTTGATATTTAAACCAAAAAGGATACCCTTTAACAAAAATTTTTCTTTAATTTTCCAACAAATAGGCCCTCGGTTAGTTATTTTATTTAGAAGTTTATTTTTTATTCCAGGGACGACTGCAAGTCACGATGGACGCAATTCGGGAAGTGTTTGGTCCTTCCACCCAACTCAACATTCCAATCAACTTATACACCAAGTGCTTCTGGGAAATGGTGTGAACAATGGAATCGCGTGGGACACTCTTCATCAAAACAATTTATATTACATAGATGCAGTACATCAGCGAATCCTATTGTCCGCTTATAGTTATGAACACAGAATGGTTACTGGTAAGTTTTTATTCAAAAATTGCTGTTTTAGGTTAAGAATTCTCCATTCCTAGCGAAAGAATAATTCATTGTTAAAATTCCCTGTCCTAAGATGCAAATTATAATTTTGATGTAAGTTTAATTTCCTATATAAAAAATTAATTTTAAATTCAAAACTCGAATTATCTGCAACAAAAGCGGAGTTCTTGGCCAAAAATTATCCATTTTCATCCCAAAGGGACGAGTTTTTAATACACAAAATGCATTTTAAATCTATTAAATAATTTTTTAATCAAATAGGCAAAGTCTTAAACAGTTTTATATCCTAACAAAAATATGACATTTTAGAATCAATTCATAGCCAAGCAGATCAATTTTCTACAAAAGAAGCTTAATATTCATGCTATAAACGAATTTTAAAACAAATACTTGAATCTTTAACAAAATTTTGCATTAGTCGCATGCATTCTATAGAAAATGACGATTTCTCTAGTGAATTCATTCATTTTAATTCTTCATAACCAACAAAAGTGCAAAGTCGTGGCTACTTAAAAAAAATCTGCAAATCGCGTGGTTACATCCTAATCGCGCACAATTCGCGCGGCTCGTAGGTTTTAGCGCGCTTAAGGTGCGCAACTGTTGCTTCTCGTACTTCACGCTCGGTTTTTGCATTTCATCCCCACTTTTTTACAGACCTTTTAAAATTAAATTTCAGCGAATGGAAAAATTTAATTTTGTGATTGTGAACTCTCTTTTGTTAATGCTGTTTTGGCTTTAGCGAACACATTCTCAACACGTATCTCGTGGTTCGCACGCGATTTTGTCTAGAATGTGAACTTTTCTACATTATGCTCAACACCTTTATATCACATATAAAAAATTCTTTATGTACCTCTGCCTGGGATTGCTTAATCAGATATGGCAACATGATGTACGAATTATAATTTGAACCGCACTGCAACATGCATCATTTAAATAATTTTAAACATATATTATTAAAACAAAGTATTTATGATTGTACAAAAAAAGCTCAGGTAACCTAAGACTGGAACCTAACAGTTAGATTTTTAACAACAAACAATTTATTTTCACTTTAAAACATAAATTTGAATCAAAAAGGAAATAATAAAATTTCAAGTTAAAAAACTGATGTGCGGCCAAACATGAATTTTCAATTTTTTAAAAAGTAAATTTTACAAAATTAAAAGCTTTATAAGCATTTTAAAAGGATTAAGAAGAGTAAAAAATTTTACGAAAATTCCTTGAAAAAATTAGAATGATTTTTTTTAGAAATTAGTTCAAAAAGAATATAAAAAAACAAATTAGATTCGAGAAAAATGTTGAAATGATTTTCTGAAACAAATTTTGAAAATAATTTTGGAAATTTTTCTAAACAAATTTCGTTTTAAAAATTAATGGTTATAGCTTTGAATTGCGTAGAATTAAATAATTTAATTTATGTAAAATTTATCTTTTTGACAGTACAAAAAATGCAGAACGTTTTTGTAGAAATCTACGAATAAATACAATAAATTTCACTGAAAATTATAGAAAAGTACAACCTTCTTCTACCATTGTGACAAATTTGCCAAAAAACTCTATTTTATTGTACGCAATATTGCACGCAAAAAATCACATTTCGTTTTTCTAGAAATTTTCAGGAACAATTTTCATTCTGTGAAACCTTTCAAAATGCTTATGTTAGAAATTTTCTAAGTGTTGTGTTTAAAAGCTTCAAAACTCTACCATTTGTTTTGATTAGTGTGAAATTTTTTCAACTTTTAAATTATTTTTGAATTTTTCTAAAACTTATAAATTTATCTTAAGCTTACTCTAATTTTTTAGCATATTAAATAAATAAAGATTTTTTTTATTCTTTAATTAAATTAATAAATAGTAATAAATTATTAACCGAAAATTTAGCTAATTCGTGTTTGATTGAGAATTTTTTTATTTTGTTAAAATAATTTGTTGTGGTACGATATTAATATTCTTGGGGTCCTATTAATATTTTAGGTTAAAAATATATCTATTAATTTGAAAATTTCTGAATTTTAAATACTTTGTGAAAATGCATATATTTTGTAAAAAATTAATCTTTTTGTGGAGAAAGTTAATCTGTTCGGACTGAAATTCGACTGTTTGATTCAAAATTGATTTAGTTTTTTGTTAAAAATATATGTTTTATTTTCAAAGACTAATGATTTTAGTATTTTGAGATTTGAAAATAATCAATTTTTTCAAGAATAATTTTATGCATATAAATATGAAAAAAAATTCAATCATTAAAAATATATTTTCATACTATCTCACTTTTCGGCTCACTAGAGACATAAATATTAATAGAAAAAAAAGAGATGTAAAAGATGATGTAACCTAAAAAGAAATTATTTCAATGGATATTCTCTGAAAAATGATTAATTCTAATATAGTCTATATGTTTATTGAGAAATGATTGTTCAAAAAAATGGTTCATCTTTTCATTAAAAAATTAACAGTAAATTATTCATATCTAATTAATGATTCTATCCCATACTTTGTTATATCTTAAGAGATCCCTTTTTAAATTAATGGCTTTATGAAGCTACTTCCATCTTTTTATTAGTAATTATGTAAAAATGAGTGACTCCCTGTGTTTATTCGATATTTAGTTAAAAACTCCTTAATTTGAAGTATTTTTTTGAAAAAGTCATGTATTTCTGGTACTTGGGTACAATTGAAAATTAGTTTGCTTTGCTGAGGTTTAAGTTAATAAAAAAAAAATCTGGTATCAATCAGATGTAAACTTTCCGAATTCAGTAACATTTTTTTAACATTTCAGGAAATGCAATTTTCTGTCTAGCCTTCTATACCAAATCAATAAATAAATTAAGTGGAAACGTCAATTTTTATAATTGAACTCGTAATTCAATCACTTTTTTTAGGATTCACTCGTTCCGTCTTTGACTTGAAACAATGGAATCGACACCAGCCACGTCGTATCTACAGCGGTCCTGTCCTTTTGGGTCGTATGACAATTGATACAAGAGCTCATCTCTGGGTGCCTCTAAATGGTGGTTCACAAGTAGGGATCCAACCTGTGAAAATAATTTCAAAAATAAATTTCCTTATGAAATTAACATTTTTAAAATTTTCTTAGGTCCTTGAAATTAATCCAAGTGGATTTAATCACGTGGTTCGATCCATTCAACTGCCTACAGCCAAACTGAACGCATGCGCTTTCGGAGGTGAAGAGGGGGATATTTTGTATGTATCTTCATTGCCACATGGATTCAATGAATTCGGTCCAGGCGCCGAGCATGCTGGTAAGCTTTTCGCCGTCTCTCAACTAGGCGATGGTGTGTCAGGGTATTGGTCAAACCGATTTGATATGCCTCCGCCAGCGCCTAGAATACCAACACCCGGTACCCATTACTGGTCTTAAACATGGCGTTTGCACACGGACGCACTGTGGGGGGAAAGATTAATTTTCTGGTTAAAAATAACATACAGCCCAAAAATGTTGAATTATTTGGACAAAGATAATTAAAAAAAAAAAACTAAAGTGATTTCTAAGAGATATTCTAAGCCCGATTTTTTAAGTATATAGAGTCATGTGGGACAAGAGTGCGTATTTTTATTTAAATTATTATAAAATTATAAATTTCTGGTGAAATGAAATCAAATAAAGTTTTTTATTGTAAGGCTTCATAAATTCAACAATTACACAAAATCAAATCAAATTTACTTACTTGTAATTTTAGAAAAAAAAAATAAATAAAATATTGTCAGAATGCGTACACTTACTTCAATATAGGGTTATATGTGCGCAGCAGTGCGGATAAGTGTGTGCAGTTGTAATGACTTAAGCAGTAGTTCATTTAAATATATTTTAACTATATGTAATTACATAAATATGATTATTTGTCCATATATATTTTATTTTTAGTGTTTATATAGTAAATATATACTCTTTCATATATACTATTTATCCAAATTTTTATCAATATCATTGCTTAAGGTAATTAATATTTTCTGTACCTAAACAGATTAAAACGAGATCACTGTTTTCAACTTATTATGATAAAATCTCAGTTATCAATACATATATCACGTATGAAAGGACCTTTTTGATCATTGCTAGTGCACTGTTCATGACACCAGCTATATGACATAAGCTACATTAATCCAATCCTCTATAGGTGGGTCGACATATTTTTCGCCAGAAAACGCGCAAAAATAATCATTTTCCTTACATTCTACTTTTCTTTTATTATCCTTAATCTAAGCAGTCTTCTCTTCGGTAGTGGAATTCTTCTTTGTTTTTTTCTTAGTATTTTTGTTAGTTTTACTTTTACAGGCTTTTTCTTCTTTCAATTCTAAGCATCGCTTTTTTTTGGCTATCTTTTCTTCTTCTTCCTGATTTTTTTCTCTAACTCCGCGTTAAAAGGGCTATCAGTAGCAATAATTTATTTCTTACATTTCCTTCGTCTATTTTGTACTGTTGCTTTTGGAAACGGTTGTATAGATTATAGCGGCGTGAATTCATTAGAACGTGTATCTACAGCTGATGAAGGAGCTAATGGTGTAGTCACTGCAGCTAAAGCCAGGTCTGTTACAGTGCTTGAGTGCGATAAATTCGGTGACGTAGATGATCTTGAAAGCGTTCCAGAAGATAACTCTGATCCTGGAACTCCGGATGATACAGCATAAGACGTACTCGGAATAGGCTCTGATGCTGAAGTACTTGGAAAAGATTCTGGCGCTGAAAGTGCAGCAGATGTAATAGCTGTGAAGTTCTGCGAAATATTTTGCACAAATGACGTAGATGAAAGATTAATATCAGTCACAGTAGCTGCCGTAAAATCTTTTTCTGAAAAAATATTCCTATCGATAGGCCATATCACAGAAGACTGAAAACCTGTAGTAGCATTATTAACTGTTGCAACTTTCTGAAAAGCCTCATTAACCAGATGGGTCACCTCTGTTTGTCCAATGACACGTCCCGGATTAGCAATTAACCATTTGTCACACTCGTAAGCGAATTTAATTTTTAATTGTCCGGAAAATCCGCGATCTAAAGGTTGCATCTTGTGACTACTGTGCGGTGGAAGCGTAAGTAAATGGAAGCCACTGTCACGACAATAATTGACTGCAGCCAATGAAAGGTGGCTACTGTGATTGTCTAATATCAACATCACGGGATTCTCTTTAGTGGGCTGCACATTCTTTTTGAAATGGTAAAGATATTCCATGAACAGATTTGTATTTATAAAACCAGAATCAGAAACCATTCCAATACTGCCTAAGGATGCATTATTCATTAAGTGACCCTTCATTTTTTTACGAGGAAATATAAAAGCTGGTGGAACATAACTTCCTATAGCACTTATAGCGCAAACAAGTGTAATAGTTTGACCTCTTTTAGCTGAAACTATTTTGCCTACCAACTTTTTACCTTTAATTGAAATAATCTTAGGAATTTTCTTTGGTACAGTATTGATGCGACTTCCAGCCATGTTAGCAATTCGACTAGGCAGAAATTTATATTAATCATAGATACGCTGTAAGTTATAGTAAAATTGATTAACCTGAGTTCGATTAAACCCCATTGCTCTAGCTATACTAGTTTGCGTGGTTTGTCGTAATTTTAAATCAGGGTGTCTTTTTGAAAAACCATACACCCAGTCACGCTCAGCCATTTTTGATGTTTGATTGAAACGGTGAGGAATATGATATATTTCAGCATAGTCGTAAATAAGTGTCCTTAAGGACGTCATATTAAGGCCATAATAGAGATCATCACATCTTTTTTAATAATTATATATATATATATATATCGGTTTCTTCTTCACTGGTGAATGTTGGAGAAAATCTCCCTAACTTGGTTGCAGAAGAATCAGATTTTAACCGTTTCCTGAGAGTAATTTCTTTCATTCCAACTTATTCTGCTGCTTTTCTCTTACTTGAACCTTCAGCGATTAATCGTTTAGCAGCATCAAATTGATCGCTAGTAACTACGCATCTTTCTGGAGCCTTCCGCTTATAATGTCGAGGCATTTTAATTTTTACAGGATATGTGTCTTCAACCTAAAACAAACAGAAAAAAGTTTCAATTTAAAAAGAACGTCGCAGTTGGGGTAAAAGTACGCATTGAAATATGCGCACTCTTACCCCACAAACTTATGCGCACACTTAACCCTAATCATCTGTACCGAATTGACTTAAAATTACACATTATTGCGCCGTTCTATTAGGTTATGTAATATTCATCATGAAAGTAGATACAAAAATGGACATATCTGTATACAATAAATAATAAATACCGTTACAGAAATAGAAAAGTTTTTAAATTGAAAATTGAAAAATATAGTAAGATTTTTAATAAAAAGTTTTACTTACCTATATCCATGAAACTTCGTAACCATAACAGACAAGACTCGAGTTCTTAGTCCAACGTCGTAGTGAGTACTGAAGACATGACTCTATCCATTTTTTTTTTAAGTAAACCAATATGACTAAAAAAAATAATCATTAACTTTTTTTCTTAATATAAAATCTTTGAAATAATTATGAATTTTTATGAAATTATCATGAAGTTCAAAATTAAAGAGACTGACATAAAAAAACGAATTTTTCTTTCGTACGTGCTCCAATAATGCATTTTTTTGGTAAATTAGTTTAAAAAGACCATAAAAATGATTATCTTATCACGAATGTGGCTGAATTAATGGTGAAGATCCGTGATAATGAGCCTGACACCGATAAAAAATCTTTTCAGAAAAATCATAAAAATTATGAAACATTTATGAAGTTTTCTAATATACTAGCATAATGTTCCTAATTGAAAACTGGCGTATAAAAAAACTGATATTTCTGTTGAAAAATGCCTGAATAATGCATTTGTTTATTAAATTTGTGTATGACAATAACAATAATAATCTGAAGAAGAAATATCTTTATCACTATTTTTTTAAACCAAATTTCATGCAAATATAGCTTTAAGAAAGGCAAAATTATGAAAAATTATTAAAAAATTCTTCCAACAAAAAATTTGATTATTCAAGTTTTTTTGTTTATTATGTAATATTGGAATATCTTAAATTATTGTTACTTCACGAAAATTAGGCAATTTAAAAATTTTTCATGTTATTGGCGAGCACCGGGAACGTAAAATAGAAAAAATGGCAGTCTTTTCGTCATAATTCTTTATTTATACAAAAATTGGAAGCCAAATCTAGAAATCACCCATGATATCTCTCTTGGAATCTTATCAATTTTTTGTTCTAATTCGTTTAATATGTGACGCAAAATTTTGCATTACGCTCCGCGACCTCCGAAAATGAATAAATGCAATTTCTCTTTTGTGCTTATTTTAAGGCGGTCCATCAGTGATTTTAAGCCTAGGGTGAGAATAATTGTACTGAGCATTAAAAAAAACGAAGTTTTTAATTTTTAATTATCAAAAGTCTAACTTTTCCCGACAACGATGTAAAATATTATTTGCGACACATTGTATAAATTTTTCTTTCTTTCTGAAATCAATGAAAATATACTCTTACTAGATTTTTTTGTTTGTTTACTTTTAAACAATTACCAAATAAATATAATAAATCAATAAAAATGTAATTTTCTTACACCAATTTTCACATTTTATTTTCAAAAACATGTGCAGAAGAATTTTTGTCCTTCTTGGCTTAAAATAACCGATGGGCCACCTTCAAATGTGCACAAAAGAGAAATTGCATTTATTTATTTTTGATTGAAAATAAACCTCGCTGAAAAAAAATAAATCTTGTATTATTCAGATTTCATTTATCGAAAATTTTGTCGTGTTTACAGAAAAATAATTTTTCCGTAGATGACAGAGCGTAATGCAAAATTGTACAGAATATAAAGGATGCTGCTCATTAAAATTGTGTTTCTTTTTAAATTTTGCATACTTATTGGGTTTTTTTCAACACACATTTAAATCATTATTATATTCTTCAAAAGGAATACATATAAAAATGAAAAATTACTATTTCAAAAAATTAGCTTATATTGTTTTCTTAGGAGAATAAAAATAGTTTAAATGTAAAGTGACGACCACTCAAAAAGTGGAATAGGTGATGAATAACACTTCTGATTATAAAATATATATTTTTCCTTTCGCGCGGTTTATTTTTAACCCAAAAGTATATTACTGTATTTTTTATTAAATTTATGTAAATATGACGAGTTACATTCTAACTTGAGCAGTATGTTGCTATATATGTAAAAGACAAAATAATGTAAACAAATTATATTTAAAAATCAATAAATGTATACATTATTATGAAAAATGGGTTATAATTATAAACTAAATTATCGAGGATAGAAAAATTGCGAAAGGCGTCATGAAAATATTTGCACTTAGGCATCAGAAAATCCAGGAATGGCCCTGATTACAAAACTATGTAATTTAATATTTAAAAGTCAGTAAAAACTCTTCAGATATTTCAGTTGAATGTTTCGATCATTCCTTTATTTTTTGTTATAAACTCTCCAAGTCCGACATAGTGAAATACCACTCGTTCATAGTGAAATTTCACCAATTGAATTGGCGAAGGTAAAACATTCATTATTCAATAGTGGCAAATCACTATGTAAACAGTAAAAAGATCACTGAAAACAGTCTTCCTTGGCCAACCAAAGGTCCCACAAAAAAATTTTATTGTCTTAAGAAAATAGTTTTGTCGCAAAACAATTTTTTTTTTCACCAAAAAAATTTACGTTGTTTCATGCAAACAGTTTTGTCAGTGCAATATACATTTATGGAAATCATATACAATTTGAGGGGTAAACTCTAGTGCGAAGCACGAGATACGTGATGCGAAAGTGTTCGTTAATGCTGATGGAGCTTTAACAAAAGAGAATTCACGACCGCAAAAGTACTGTTGTCGATGCTTTAAAGTTTAGTTTTAAAAAGTGCGCGCGCAAGTATAGGGAATATACAATGACCGAGTTTAGAATGCGAGATAAATATATGATCGATCGCAAGCGCAAGTTGTTCCTCTTTTTGAACATTGTAGTCTATAATTATTTCTTATTTTTTATTATTCAATTTTAATTATTATTATAATTATATTAATATATATATATATATATACATATATTATTTATAATAATTCTCCTGTTAGTTGAAAATTTGACTAACTTGTTCAAAAACCTTTTCTTGTCTGAAAAATAATTTTTTAATCACGGCTCGAAATTCAATCTTTATGTGTAAAATTTCAGTTCAAGGTGAAATTTATCGCAAATTTACAGACATAAATCAGCCATCGCTGTATCTTAAGAGGTTTACTTTAAAAAATCATTAAAATTTTTAAAGTTTTATTTTCCTAAATTTCGGATAAGAGTTTAAAATTTTACTGAAAAATTTTTGATTTTGAGATTTTTTTTTGTTTTCTTGCATATTTTTGAAAAATAATAAAATGAATAGTTTAAAATTTTTACAAAAATGCTAAAAGTTATAAATGGATATGTTTATTACAAGAAGGTGAGTGTGTAATATTTTCAGCTTTATTCGAAAAGTGAGTCATCAAGTTAGTTATTTATTTTGAAATGATGACATTGAATCATTTAAAATGTCAATTTGTTTAACCTTGCTCTATTCATCTGCTCTTTCCAGATTCTTTGAAAATATTTTACTATTTCCCACAAATTCTAATTAACAGATCATTGTATTCCACAATCTATTTTTCACCTATAGTTTGGAATAATTATATTCAACAATTCTCAGGCAATTGTAATTAAATTAAATTATATTTTTATTTGCAAACTGAAAATTTAGGCAGAAATTTACAATGTGCTCAATAAATATTTTTCGATAAAATCGTCATGTTATTCGCCCAATTGTACATAATATTTCATATTGTTTACTAAATTTAGGAAAAATATATTAATTACTTTCATTATAAGCAAGATATAAAAAAATAGAGAATTTAAAACCTGTAAAATATTTCTCGTGCTTTTAAAGCATTTCAAGGAATTTAGAGTCATTTCAAGGCATTTAATATTTCTAAAACTATTTACAAAAATTGCCAAAACTGTATGGTATTTACCAAGATGCTAACAAATTTTTTAAATTTTAAGAGATTTAAAAGAATTGAAAAACTTTTTGGATTATTTTAGACCACTTAAAATAACTGCGGTAACAAATGCGGTAATGGTTTAAAAAATAATTTTGAAAAAAAATAAGAAAATCGCATCAGTATACAAATCTTGAAAATTTTTTTTTTAAACATTACGAAAACATAGAACATTCTTTTAAAATATACAGAGGTTTTAAGCGCAGTTTAAAACTGATTTTAAATTTGAAAATACTTTGAAAAATCGAAAACCATACAGGGAAGGGATTTAAGAATAATGAGCTAAATAAATTTGAATGCAAAAATTATTTAAAAATATTATCAGACCTGGAATGAGTAAATTTAGAATATTATCACAATCAGTGCTCCGACTTAATGAAAATTTAAAATATTATCCAAATTCAATGAAATTATTAAAATTTTACTGATGCTTAAAATAAAATTCAAAAAGTGGATCAATCAATATAAATTTAAAATAATTTTAAATGATTTATATGTAAATCAAAAATTATAAAAGAGAAGGCAGCAAACATACATATCTGAATGCAAAAGAACAATCAAGGAATAAGCTTCATATAACAACAGGAATTACTTGAAAAAACTAGCAGTTTGTAATTTTGGAAATTTTCTATTTCAAATATTTTCCATTTCCGGAATGTTACATAGGCGGAACTTTATTTTTCCAGATTTTTCAGTCATCCAATAAAACTAGTAATAAACTTATCAAGTTAGAAATTGTCTCGAAAAAGTAAATACTTAAAATATAAAGTTAAGAAAGTTAAAAAATTTTAAATTTTGTCAAAGTTCTGTCCGCGAAAATTAAATAGTGTCAAGGTAGAATATTCAACAGTCGCGCTAAAGAAAACTTTTTTTGATCATTTACTATCAAATATTATTGTAGAAAATTAAATTGCAATTTATTTAACTATAGGTGACATTTCAAGTGTTCAAAATGTCATTGAAAATGGCACTATTCTACTCGTTCAGGGGCAGGGAGTATTTTTTCTATTATGTATCTCATTACGATTATTGTCAAGAATTTTTTAACTGTAAATTTC
>JAAAKG020107371.1:0-15610 GCA_010014905.2 Druon quercuslanigerum | reverse complement strand
ATAATGCGCTACACCACGTACTAGCCGCGTCGCGTCGCTTTGTCGTGTAGGACCGTAAGATGATTTATTTTTTTTCTTATAAACCACTGGCGGTTCCAAGATAAAACTTGCAGGACTTGTAAAGTACATGTATGGCTGCTTTTGACAAAAAAATAAATTAAATTAAAGAACACATATTTTCAAAAACGCGATTTTAGTTTTTTGAGTTTTCAAAAAAATGTAAAAAAAATTTTCACTACGATCATTTTTTTCTTGAATTTAGATGTCATTGCAAACAATTTCAGACAATTTCAAAATCGGTTTCTAACAGTTGGTTACCTTGTATAAACTAAGTCTTTACCTTAAGACATATTCGAAAAATGCAGTTGTTAATTACTTTTTAAAAAATTATGAATTATTATCGATCAATAGCAAAGAGCCATTACTAAATAAAAGGCTCATAATACCTTAAAGAAAGAAAATTTTTTCTCAAGGAATGCCTAAAATAATAAAAATTTGCATAAATAATTGTTCTTAACCATGGAAATTGTTGCTTGTGATGCGAGCTTCTTTAAAGTCTGGAAATTTGTTATTTACACTTGATTACGTTTAAAATCCTGAGGTTTTATATCTAAAAATAGCCAGACAGTGCATTTTTCAATTAAATTTGTTTAAAAAATCATCAATTGTTGTTGGATAACTGTATATCATAAGTAAGTAACATGTTTGTATAACTTTTGGCCGATTCAGCAGAAAACATCTGATTTATTTCATCATAAATACCTGCTGTGGATAATTGTTTATAAAATGTCTTTATAAAATAATAAGTTATTTCTTATCTTTCATGAATTCAATTAAGAAATGGTTTTTGCCCATACATCGTTACAATTTAGTGCAAATCAATGGACGAATTACTACCAATACCCATCAGTCACTTATTTGCTTATAACGAATTCAATAATTTTTTAAACAATTTTTAAGCTATTATAAAATTGTTGTGGATAGTTGCTTCATTGCTTATAGGCATTTTTATTGAATCCAAAGATGGCTCGCAAAGCAATACTTTTGAACAAAAAAAAAACATTTTTTTTTTCATTTTTGTTATTTAATGAAACAAAACAAAAAATTTTCTTTCGAACTCGGCGAAGATAGATTCGTGCGTAATTTTTTAGCTTTAATTAAAAAAATTTTAATTTGTTGAGACGTCACTTTTGAATATCAATTTGTCCGCGTACATTTTTTCGCCCCACTGTGCGAGGTAGCAGAGATGTTTTTTCTGACTAATCGGCAAAAATTCGTTGATATAGAAGTGGTCCAAAAATTAACTTTTTTTATTACCTCGATGAAGAGCTCTTCGAGCCAGAGCCTCGAATTCTGGAAAACTGTCAAGCAGATAACTGTAAATATGCCCAGGTTCACTTGCAATATCATAAAGTTCTTCGACATTTCCTGTACGAATGCCAAAAGTAAAAACAGTTGCTCCACTTTCCTTCAAAAGTTTTGCTGCCATTCTTGGATCCCCTCCATTGCTGAAACCATCCGTTATTAAAAATACGGCCTTTTTTGTATCATTTCTCCCTTCTCGAAGAATATCCTGAAAATCAAAGATTGTTTGTACAACAATTTAAAATTAATCTTTTCCCAAAAAATAAGTATGACACGAAAATCTAGAAAGCATTGTTGTCGCTTTCCCCCAATGCTGATTGGATAATTTGAAAACCTCGAAGGAAAGAATGTTGCCAAATTCACACATACATAACTAAATTTTCAGTTAAAATAATTGTTTTTCAACCAAGAGAAAGGGATACTTGCAGCAGAAAGTATTTTAATTTTCAATAAAAAAAACTGTTAAATTGAACCAAAAATACTAATTTTTAACCAAGAAAGATTGTTCAACTAATGAAAAAATTTGATACAAAATGTTGAGTTTTGAAGACTTAAAGCAGAACTTTTGAACAAAAAAGTTGAATTTAGAAACCAATGATATGCATTTTGTATCAAAATAATTAAAATTTTGCATGAAAATACGAGATTTCAACCAAATGAGTGAATTTTAAACTGAAAAAGATCAATTTTCTAGCAAAAATGAAATAGATAAATTTGCAGTAAAAAAAAATATTTTAAAGATTTCCACGAAAATTTGATTAGTAAAGGGCCGTAGCCGGGTAAGCATGGGTGAAGTCCCCCCGCTTGGTTATGGTTTATATTTTAGGGGTGAATTCCTATCATTATAAGACTTATTTACCCCAAGTGACAACTTAAAATAATTATTACAAAAGTTATAAATAAATATTGAAAAATCAAAAAATTTGCATTTCTCAAATCAGGCTGGACCGATTTTGATGGCTGTAATATATATGTCTTATAGGATATTAAGGAAATTATAAAAAAAATTGCAATCAATTCCTTATACGAGAAGGATCTGAAAAAAAGTATTGTAATTTTGTAACAATTTCTGGTGTCTACATCGCCATGTAATTGCGTCGTAATTCTATGAGAATGGGCGGCCAACTTTATTTTTAGATTATAAATCAATAGAGTAAGTATGATTTGAACAATACGCGTTACTTGAATAGGCTACGCACGTAATATCCGTCACTGTCTTCGTTTATCATGGAATTCATACTGTTTTGTGCAAATAATTTACTGAGAATTTCAGCAGCCCCGACGACTTTCGACAAATACCTCGTGTGTGATAAGTAATAAATAATGGCTCCTATATATATATATATGGGAAGAGCAGCCACCAGTATTTCTGCCATTGTCTCATTCACAAACATATAATTTAATATTTGCGATACTCACACTGTTTCATCGTGAATCGATGAAATATCTAAGATATATAATTCCCGAATAATGTGTTAAAATATTTGCCTGCCCTTTCACAAATTGCAAATTGATAGAACTTTTCTCATTGATCATATCCGCCAAGTACGAGATTACTTTAACGTTGACATCATTACGGTAAAGCCCTTGGACTTCAGTGTACGTATTTCGCATCTCGAAAACCACGATCAAAGACGAATTCGTCGCCTTCATTTATTAATTGATCTTCAATCAGATTTTCTTATAATTTCAGAGGCATTCAGTTTCGCATGAAATTATCCTGCCAAGTCAAGTGCTCGCCCCGTTGTTATAGAGATAGTAAAGGCTTGTATAAGGGAAACTTGGTTTAGTCCGAGTAAGATTTTTACTGGTACTCATTTTTACTTATTTTCTGATGTCGAGAATAATACGCTATACATACTTAATCTTCATCACTATCTTTCTCTATAGTAGCCTGCAGATTAAGCAATTTCTTTTTCACGGCTTTGAAAAAAGCACCGGGCTCAATTATGTTCTATGTTGGTGCTGTCGCTGTATTCCTTACAAAAGCAGAAAACTGAATGATGCTAATCGATATCCTGATGATGGAGAAACTGTTTCTAAAAGTGATGCTTCTTCGCAATCAAGCGACAAAGATACAGGTTTCAAAGCAAGAATTACAAATGCTAAAAGTAGGCAAAAAATGCGAGCATACTCGTATTCAAATTCATTTCATTTCATTTACTTTTATTTTCCTTTATTTTTACTTAATTAATTTATTTTATTATTATTTTATTCATTATTATTATTATTATTATATATAATTGTGTCAGGCCTAAGATAGCTACAGCCGATTATGTCGAAGGCATTTTTTGTTATAGTCTGATTTTTTAATAATCGGCACGGTGCTGTCACGGTATGTATCATCAGTCATGCGCGCATTTTTAAAATGCAATCAAGTAATCTGCTAATTTGACATATTGAACAAAGCCTGGGTTTTTTCGTTTATTCACGACCTGGGTTGTAGCCAAATGCATGATGAGGGGACCTAAAGCTTTAGATAAGATCCGAACCACCAGAAACTTTGAAGAGGTACATATAAAAATTGCCAGAGGTACAGGCTCAGGATTTGAAACCCAGGTCTCTAACATAATGTCCGAGCACCTAAACAAATGAGCCACCGAGGCTATTATTATTAGTGTTTTGTTTTGTTTAAAGGCCCACCTTCTAACCACAAATACTCATGACCTGGAACTTCGCTACTAAACACGGTAGCGAAGCTCGGCAAGTGTAAATTCATTGATGGCAGTCGTTGTTTCGGAATTCTACATTCTGTTCACGCATTCGTCATAATTCGCGAGTATATACACACGAGAGCCCTTTAGGAATCCAACTTTCATACTCAAGAATCCATTCCTAGGGATTCAAATATTCATCCTGGAGAGCCCTACATGGATCTAAAATTTGTACTGAAGAGCCCACTTACAGGGATTCATTTTTCTTAAAAACGCTAATTCCAATGCCAACGACTAAGATCAATGATGAAGCTATTAGTTTTATTCATCTTAGACGGCCAGAGAAAAATACGACAGAAAACTCCAGAAGATGAGGCACGTGTTCAGAAAAACTACGTTTTGCATTAAAAGTAGCGAATTTCGAGCTGCCAGCTATTCCAAGATTGTACGCACCTCACATGAACGATGCAATATTTCTGAATCTTCGCTGGACGCCGAAACCTAATTTTATTGTTAAGGGGAATGCTTATGTTGTTTATTATTCTAACGAGTTGAACACTTTTATCTAACCAGAGGACATCTGGACCATTGTGTCCAACTAGGTGGTAAGTCAGAATAGTTATGTCCCAGTAAAGAAGATGGTGTTCATTCTCCAGTACTTTAACTGGGCTATACTTGCAATAAGGATCAAATCTCTTTAGTAAGTCAGTGTTAAGGGGAATTTTTGTGTGAATGATGTCCCTGCGCGTGTATTCTTACGAGACAAGCATCGTACAGCCATCTGTCATGTGCTCGATGTTCTCATTGAGACCTCCATGAAGGCAGTATCTGTCAATCAGTCCACCATATTGAGAACGTATTTTTGGTAATTCATCGTCTGGATTACCCTGTCCTGGCTGGCAATAACAAATCCTTCCGTTTTAGAAAAGTTTTCGCCCCGCCTTAATCAGAGGCTGGAGGCATCACTATCTACGCAATTAAGATATAATATTTGGCAGTGTTGCTTGTGCAGCTGTTTACCTTGCCATTGAGCAGCTAGCTATTCAACGATGAGATGTCCGATTTTCTGGAAATTTCTGATTTTCAAGATCCCTCTGCCTCCAAGCTTGCGTGGCAGAACAATTCTCTCTACAGCTGTCAATCAAAGGAGTATGTTAGGAGAGAATTTTTGATGTGTTAATTGCCTTTGTGATGTTCTTCGCACTGAGGCCAGACACCTGACGCCAGAATCGTACGAAGACAATCTGAAAAATCAGTCTCAAGCATTTTTTTTATTTCAAAGTGGAGCGGGCTCCTCCACTGCAATTTAACATGTAACATGTACGATTTTTCATTAGTCATCGTCCCAATCAGAGCGTGATCGTCCAGTATCAGTGGAGAATTTTCCACGAGACAAATGCAGCTTTCTGCATTTGTCTAAACTCAGAGACCTTCTCATGTCATAGGGAAACTGCATCAAGATGTTAAGTAGGTTATTCAGTCTCGACACTGCGCTTGCATAAACCACGCCACGCGTAGCCACACCTACCTCAATTTTGAACCCATAGGACGTGTTGTTGAGTGTCTGACTTAGCGAGTTCAATTATAAGCAAAACCATAATGCGCTAAGTAAATCACTTTGGAAGATTCCTTTTTAATGAGTAAGGATCGGTTATACTTCATCACCCCACGACCAAAACTCAGGAAAAGACTTGTTCGTAGTTAATTCAGGCCATGTGAAAACCGCGTAAGTGGGGTTTTGCACAAAACACAGCCACATTATCAATCGGGACTTGGCCGTTGCAACCACGGGAGCCTCGGCAACAACCTTTTTGCTCTAACGTTGTTCTTTTCACAATATTTATAAACGAAGTTAGAAATAATAGCCGCGATGCCTTTCTTCATAAAGAGGTCAAATGATCTGGGTTCTCTAAGATCGTTTGAAGGGCTCCAGTATGAGTGGGGTGCAGAACCTCTAGATATTCGTACCAGAAGTTATGCACCTCTTCCACATCCAGCGCTTTCCAGTTCTTAGCCCTCTTTAGGATAATCTTTAGGATTCTATCATCCATGGACTAGATAGTGGCACCTCAGCGTAAAAGAACATTCAAAAATTTCTAGAGATACCGACTTAGGGATCGAACATCAAATGTCTAACTGAAAATCTGAGCGCCTAACGGCCTGAGACACTGTTATGATTATATATACTGTTTTTATTGTGTTTTTAAAAACTTATTCTCGAATGAACTTGATTATTTATTATTGGCCATGGACTAACTCAAGTGCCTACCTCTGGATGCTTGTTTAGGGGAGAATAAATAAAAAGAAAACCTCAGGCCTAAGACGGGTTAAGTTCAATATATCAAAGGCATTTTTTATTTTTGTGTTGCATTTTTCTGCGAACTAACCTTTTAAATCGCATTGAAAATTTTTTATATGGAATGCTTTTCAAAATACGAATTTAAAAAACAAAATTCGAACATAGCTTTGCTCTGTGAAACATATCTCAAGCTAGAAGAGATCAATCTGGTTGCAAAAGGTATCAAGGTAAACATAATCGAATCTGAAACGAATATTAGTGCCATTTTCCCTGATCAATTTCGTACTTGAAGTGCAAAGAACCACAATATTTAAAAAGACCTTGTTTTCAATCCAACCAATCCGTGCAAATCTTTCAATTCGATTTGTATGTATAGCAGACAAACATGCATTGAAAAAATATAGAATCACTGAATGTACATTTATTTTTTTACTTGTACACTAGAGTAGTATGCTTAGAACATATGACATATCAAGTACGTAAACCTGATTTCCTTTTGACTTCACTATCCACAGACTGGGTTGCAGCCAAGTGCATGCAGGGGGACCTACAGCTTTAAGTTAGATTTGAACCAATAAAAATACGGTAAAAGTATATAGAAAAAATTTCAAAGTTCAGTGATCGAACCGCGAAAGTCTAACATGAGGACCGAGCGCCTAACCGCATGAGCCACCGAGGCTCACATCTATTATTATGAAAAGACACTCTTATTTATAGATGCTATTCCTAATTAATCTTTAGCTGCATAAAACAATATCGCCGTGGTGCATTCACAGGAAAATGAACAGTTGATTATTTTGCAAACAATTTACATGCAAACTTATAAATTATAATAAAAATTTGATGATAAAAATTATATTTTCTTTAAGTTTAACGCGTATACTTCGAATTGCAGAATTTCATGCGTGCAGTTCTAACGTGTAGATTTTAATGTGCACAGTAGAACATGTACAATTTAGTATGCCTATTTCAACATGACTTTAATGAGTACACTTTTTCGACTTATTATTCAATGTGTTCACTTTCAACATTGTGAATTAAATGTGTTGACTTCAATGTGTACACTTAATGTGAAGACTTTCACATGATGAAATGAATGTGTAGACTTCATGTGCAGACTCTCATGTGGTGAATTAAATGTGCACAGTAGTAGTATTTATACAACAGCCAAAACTGGGCAAGAACCATTTTGAAAGGTTTTGAGTTTTTTCCTGTACTCTACTCTAGAAATTAAAAACTAAACCTTTATAAATCTTGAAAGTATAGCTCATTAAATATGTATACATATTCCAAGTTTTGTAAATATTTCTTACTTTATATGGATATGAATGAATTCACGATAATTACCAGAAATTTTCATGAACTTCATAATAATTTTCATAATTTTTCTCGTAACTTTAAATAAATTTTCGGTAAATTTCAAGATATTTTTTATTTTGCAGGTAATTTTCAAGAATTCGTTTTTCCAAATTTAATACCAAGTTTGCAGCTTATTCTCCACGTTTGCTTCGTAAGTCAAAATTTCTATGAATTTTCCACCAGGCTACAATACCTTTTAAGGACTACACGACTGATAGTAATATTATTCATTTTTAAACAAGTTCTTATAGGATTTTTGTTCCAAAAAATGGAGACATGTAGCTGCTTGTACCACTATTGACAAGAATATGTCCTCCTTTTCCAGTTCGCTTAATCTCCATCCATAGTAGTTTCAAATAGCCACATTTTTAGTGGAACGAATGCACACGTCCTTCTCGAATTGTATACATTAATTTATTAAAAATAATTTAAACTATAAGATTCAATAATTCTAAAAGAATTTAAATTACACTCAACTTCCAGTTAAGTCAAAGCCTTGAAATGAAAACAGTTCAGTTACGTCAAATTCCCCTTAACCCGACCAATGCGGGGCGGAGAAGATGAGACGGGCGGAGAAGGAGACGGATTTTTTTAGAAGTTTTCCAGCACAAACTTTTTACGTTAAATGAAAAAAGTTCTAGGCATAGAGTAATATAGTAATATATAAACGCATCGTTTAGAGTGGAATATCTGCGACTGAATATCCGAAATTATATTTTTACTTACTACATTCTCCGTAATGTTTAATTTTATCGCTTTATGCAAATAAAGTCCAGATCAAATTCACAAAAACACAATGTCCTATCTCACAACAAACCACTGTGGCTATCAGCTCTCAGCTCTCGCATATATATTTTACTCAAAACGAAGAAAAACTTTACAATTCAGCGTACGCAATACCCTGAACTGTTTCCGAAAATTCGTGATTCATTTTTCATTCGCACGCGCATTGTCGCTTAATCTTCTTACTATTACTCCATGGTTCTATAAAACAAATATAAATTAATTAAACAATTGAAAAATGTCCTAAAGGAAAAATATTAATCTCATTCACATACAAATACCAATTAGAAAATAATTATTATTATTAAGAATCTCGTGAGGAAAAATGTCCTGGTAGTCTAGTGTCAAGTCTGCCCAGCTCGGGATCTACCAAGACTTTCATAGTCTGGAAGAGGCTGAAAGGTCTAGTCTGGTCCCGGACTGGCACTGATCTGCTATCCCAGAACAAAAAATTTTCTAAGTTGGATCAACACATAAGTTTGATTAAACAAAATGATAGAAGATAACAAAAATTAACACTATGAAAACAAGAATTTTTTTCTTGTCATCTTGACCTTTTGGTCTTTTACAGGTTTGGCGCTGATCAGACTGACAAGATCAACAGTTCTCATTTTGGTCTGGAGGGTCTGGTCTGACCCAGAACTGGTGCTGATCAGATAACAAAGAATAAAAAAGTTCTAAGTTCAATCAGCAAATATTTTTTTAACATTTCGAAAAAGGTTCAGGAAGTCTAGAATGAAATTTTCAGCTAAATATAATTATACTCAAAAATTATATTCTTACGCAGACATTGAAAAAAATTAAGTTTTGTCCGAATCAATTGGGCATTAATTCATTGGGACTTCTTAACTAATCGTTTCTGTACCACTTCACGTATTTGATATTTTGTTAATTTTATCATTCGTGTTTGCCTTCACTACAGATTAATCATAAAAATGTGGTACGAACGAAGCTAAATCGGGTTTCAACCATTAATGACACCCTAATCTTATGATTTTCAATGAAAAAAATTGATTTCAGTACTTGTAGAAGGACATTATTAAATCCAAGATCGGGTTTAAAATGCTGAACCTGTTAAAAATTCATCTAATATATCAGTTTCAATTGTGTGTTTCCATTGGGGCCCAATGGGGTCAAATGTTCCCGATCGGTTTAAATTATTTTCTTTTAGAAGGGAGAATGGCCAGCGACTGGCATTTGAAGATTCATCATTGCATTGTTAGTTTAAACTTCATCTCCTTTATTGGCAGTTTAATTGGTTTCTTAATAATTGATATTTTTTAATTGAAAATTCAACTACATGGGTAAAAGTTAGCGTACTTTGTTAAAACTAAATTATTTTTGTTTAAACGTTTATCTCTTTGGTTCCAAATTTAACTATTTGATTAACATTTTTTTATTACAGAAAAAATGCCTTTTGGTTAAAAGTTCAAAAATTTGTTCGAATTTGTTTTGTTCTCTGTAAGATCTTTATTTTTTGAAATTTATGTTTTTACTATGAAAATTTAATTTTTTAGTGAAAAATTCATCTCTTTGGTTAAAAATTTAGCTATTTCCTAGAAAATTTAAATACTTTGGCGAAGACCGGAGCCTTATCACTTTGAGTTAGTTCAATCACCGCTCAGAATAAGTCTACGTTATCCCTTAATCCTCTATAATAATAGGTCACTTTCTTAAAAAAGTGAACTTCTCGAGAATATATATATTCACATATATATGAGAATAAAACTCAGAGGCAAAGGCAATTAATACCTATGCCATTCCTCTCCTAAGATACTCCTTTGGTCTGGTCAGCTCATCCATGACTGACCTCGACAGGCTTAACAGAATCATCCGCGTAAAAATGTCTCAGCACCGAATGCACCATATAAGGTCGGCTGTGGAAAGAATGGTACTGCTACGCAAGCTTGGAGACAAAGGGATCCTCGATGTTCGTCAGTTGTGTGAAGTATAACTAACATCTAGATAACTAACTAACTAACATCTCACTCTGCGACTACATCTATAGAGTTAACCTGTGCACCCCCTTAAAACTTGCAGCTGTTGATTTCTAGAACATCGGACATCTCAATGCTGAACAGCTAGCTGCTCAGTGGTGACATAACAACTGCAAAAGCAACAACCCCAAACATTAGATCTTTTTTGCGTGGATACTGATGCTTCAAACCTTTGGTTAAGGCGAAGAGAACTCTTTCCGTAGACGGAGGTATTTGTCATTGCCTTTGATGACACGGTAATCAAAACGAGGAATTACCAAAAACACATCCTCAATATGGTGGAATTTATTGATAGATGCCGTCTTTGTAGAGATCCCAATGAGAACATCGAGCACATCATTGACGGCCGTACGTAGCTTGCCTCGCGAGAATACACGCACAGACATAATGATGTTGCTAGGATCGTTCACCCAAAAATTGCCCTGAACAATGGTTTACTAGAGAGATTTGGGCCCTGCAGTTAAAGTATTAGAGAACGAAGATCATCTCCTTTACTGGCACAGGACTATTCTCACTGACCACCTACTCAGACACAATCGTCCAGATGTCCTTTGGTTAGACAAACGTGCTCAACACGTGAGAATAATAGACATCAGCGTTCCTCTTAAGATCCGATATACCGAGAAGATCCAGAAATACTCGGAGTTGGAGCTGGAGATTCCGACAGTGTCGAGTACGAAGAAGGTCATCAAGGTTGGGAGCTCGGAATTCGCTACATCTAATGCAATAGGCGATATAGCTGAACACAATGATAGCAGATGAAATCACCTTCTATAGCCATCCCGCGTACATGGCCGATGACTGTGATAATCACATTTTTATCTTTTGACTATTAATTTTTTTCTTTTCTTTTTTTTCCTTTTGATGAATGGGTATGTCCGTGTGCGTGTGTGGACTAGTGTTTGTTTCTCGCCGTATATGTAAAATAAATATTTTAAATCATTGGTTTCGGTGTTTGGCATTTAAACCCCCGTTTTTGAGAAAGACGGATCCCTATAAATGGGTACTCCAATATGAATGTTGGTTTCCTATAGGGCTCTCCAGGTTGAATGTTTGAATCCCTATAAACGGGTTCTCTAGTATGAATGTTGGATCCATATAAACGGAATCTCCAAGATGAACGTTCGAACCCTATAAACGGGCTCTCCAAGTTGAATGTTGGATCTCTATAGGGCTTCGCAATGTGATTGTCGGATGCCTGTAGACGGGTTTTCCGGGTTATACCGGCGTGTTATGACGAATGCGCAAGCAGAATATAGAGTTCCGAAACAACGACTGACACCAACTGTGCACAAATGTGGGAGAAATACAAACCCCAAACGCCTAGCGCGAGATAAATGTATCATCGATATCATAAGCAGTATCGTACTTGGCCGTAATGATGAATTAGAGTGGGTCTATCAATTTTGAATTCATAAAAGAGCAGGCAAATATTCTCAAAAACTGTTTTTGACAAATAGCAGCCATTATGTATTATTTATCATACGCGAGGTACTTGATGAGAATCGTAAGGTCTGCTGAAATTCTCAGTAAACTATTTACACAAAATAGTATGAATACTAGGGTGGTCCAAAAAACGCTTTTCAAGCTACAGGGCAAGACACACCCCTCCCCCCAAGTTTCCATTTTCCGAGAAAGAAATTTGTAATTTTTATTTTTTCGAAATTCGAATGTTAACACGTGCCACCAGGCACTTCAAAATCTTAATTAATTAACATGAAGAAATTTTTAATTTTTGCATTGATAATTTAACTATTACATGCTTGGTTTAATATTTATCTTTTACACTTAAAGATTCAGCTATTTGAAATTTTCAGTAATTTGTAGAAATTTTGTCTTTTGTGGCAGAGTATTAATATTTTTGGTGACTAATTCATCGTTTTGGTTGATAATTCATTTGTCTAGTATAATTTTGAACTACAATGTTGAAAATTCCTTTGAAAATTCAAATTTTAGTTAAAAATTATTTATTTGGTTACAAATCAATCTTTTCTTGTAGAAAGTTAATCTTTTTGGTTTTAAATTCATTTCTGCGATTGAAAATTAGTCTTTTTTAATAAAAATTAATTTTTTAATTGAAAAAGTAAACATTCCATTTTTATCGGAAATTTATATTTTTTGATAAATATTTAATCTTCTTAGCTGAAAGTTCATCTTATTTAAAAATTTGTCTTTTTTGGTTGAAAATTCATATTTTGGGTTCAAAATTCAACTATGGGATTCAAAATTAATTTCTTTGCTTAAAAATTTTAGAAAATATAGCTGTTCCGTTTTTGTCAGAAAATTCATCCTTTTACCTGAAAATGTAATTCTTACATTTCTTACAGTAAGTTTTGGGTTTTTGCAATAATTATTTCAATTTAAATAATGCAATGAAAGTATTGCAAAATGGTAAATTTTCACATGTGGCAAAAATACAACTTTTGATTAATTTTTGAAATTAAAGTTACTTTTTCTTATGTAAAATAAAAATTTTAATTCTGCTTTGTCTGAATTTGTTTAAATAATAAAATTTTATATTAGTAAATCTGACATTTTTGTCAGTTTTATTATCCAAAAAATGTGTAATTCTTTGCCACAGTCCTGCAACTTAAATTAAATTCTTAATTATATGTGTGAATATTCGAGATTTTCGTAACACATCTATTTCTTAGAGAAGGATTATAAATAAGTCGCAAAAAACTGTGCCATTCATATTGAATTTGCTGGAATTTTCTGGTCGCTGTAATAAGGAAAATTCTGTAAATCATAATAAAATTTTGAGTAGAATCCATGAAAAAAATGTTGTTAAATGAACCGCGTTTTTTTCTAAAGAAATTGTGCTGTTCTAGTTATTAAAAAATATGGCAAAGTTGTAAATAGTAAACAAAAATGTATTGTGAATGAAATTTTTCAATACTGACATAAGCTTCCAAAAGTGCACCAAGGGTGTAAGTTCCACCTCCAGCATACGTAATATTTCCAAGTTGTTTTCCCAACAATTGGCATTTTTGATTCTCAGGGTCATTTTTAGAAATTTGGTCTACATTTCGAACCACATTTTTTCTACCAGCAAATGTTACAATTGCCACTCTTGTTTTTGAAGGTTCGACAGTAAAATCGGCGAGTAGTTTTTTTACAAAATTCAATTCACTTCGAAAATTTTCTAATCCGACTGATGCGGAAGCGTCGACGAGGAAAACGAGTTCCACCTGCAATTTTTAATTTCATTTAATATTTGGGATTTTGTGGCTGCCGAGAGAACAAAAGAACTATCTGTCTGATTCCTCGGCCTTTAAATTTTTGCTTAATTTCAAATTTAATGTTACTCAATTTTTATTTTTGTTCTTTGCGAAAATTTTGATTTGAAAAATCCAATATAATACGAAAACTGATCTGGAATTCCAGGAATTCAGACAGAAAATGTATGAAATTCAAAATGAAATTCTATCAATTTAAATAAATTCGAATTATTCAGAGAAAATTGTAGCATTTTAAACTAATGGTTAGAATTTTCTAATTTAAGTCTCAAAATTTAAATGCACTTCTAAAAATTATTACTGAATTCTTAAAATATAAATGAAATTCTTCAAATTAACACAAAATTCTAGTTCATTTAAATTTTATTCTAAGCACTCACATTTAATTCTTGTATGCTTAAATTGAATTTTAAGAATTAAAGTAGAATTTTATCAATTTAGAAATATTTCTAGTAAAACTGAAATTTAGCAAGCTAAAATTGAATAATGTTAAATCCTAGGGAATGCATGTAAATTTCAGCACTACAAACAAAATTCTAGTGTATTAATCTCTATCTATTAAAATTAATTTCTAATCAGTTTAAATAGAATTCTAGTTATTTTAAATGGAATTTTAGCAATTTATTAATAGTTCTAGTAGAATTACATTTTAGCTAGAAAAAATTGAATGATATTGAACTCTAGGGCATGATCTAAATCCAAGAAATTTAAACAGAGTTCAAGTTATATAAAGTTTATTACTATTTATTCAAATTAAATTCTATTCAACTTAATTAGAATTTTAGTTAATTCAAATAGAATTTCAGTAATTTAAAAAGAGTTATAGTAAAATTGAATTTTAACAACCGAAAATAAAATGATGCTGAACCCTTCAAAATTTACGTAGATTCCAGTAATTCAAACATAATTTTAGGGAAATAAAATTGATTTTAATTTCTAGAATTTACTTCAATTTCCAGAATTCATTTTGAATATTCTATCATTCAATTTCAATTTATTCAAATTTACATTTTAAAAAAAGACATTAAGCTTTGGAATTTCGTAAAAGTTTTATTATAATTTAAATTAATAATATAATTGAACAACTGAATATACTAAAATGTCTAGAATCCAAGTTCAATGAACTAGAATTCAATTTAAACTTCTATCATTTGTTTAATTTTCCAGAATTCAATTTGAATATTCTGCCATTCAATTTCACTGTATTAGAATTCAATTTGAATTGATTTCATTTATTAAAATCCAGAAAATGGCATCAAGCTTTTGGAATTTTGTTGAAGTTTCATTCAAATTTGAAGTCATAATATAATTGAATAATGGACTTTACTAGAATGTCTACAATTTTAGTTGAATAAACTAGAATTCAATTTAAATTTCTAGAATGTAATTTAATTTCCAGAATTAAATTGGAATACTTTAATATTCCATTTCAGTATATTAGAATTTAATTTGAAAAAAGTTAATTGGAACTCGCTTTAATTGATTCGAACAATTTCGATCTGCTAGAATCCAGTTTGAATTGCTTTCATTTATTTCAATTGAAAAAATGGCTTTAAGCTGTTGGAATTTGTTTAAAGCTTGATTCAAATCTAAAGTAATAATATAATTGAATAGTTGAATTCACTATCATGTCTAGAATTTAAGTCGAATGAACTAAAATTCAAATAAAATTTGTAGAATATACGTGAATTTACAGAATTCAATTTGCTTTAATCAAGATAATTTAAACTCGCTCAAATTGGTTGGAACTATTTCGAATGGTTAGAATCCAATTTGAATATGCTTTTATGTATTTGAATTAAGAAAATGGCATTTAGCTTTTGAAATTTCCTTGAAGTTTCAGTCAAATTCGAAGTAATAATATAATTTAGTGAATAAATTTACTAGAATTTCTAGGATTCAAGTTGAATAAAC
>JAAAKG020107360.1:0-15610 GCA_010014905.2 Druon quercuslanigerum | reverse complement strand
GGGGTCCTTTACTCATGTTAGTATTTTTTGCAAACTGTCAAAGACTTTCACCTGAAGATGATCTTTTCAGTTACAAATTTTATTATTTGTTCGAAAACTTAACATTTTTCCTAAAGATATCCTTGTTGGTTACCAATTTAACTGTTTTAAAAACATTCTTCTTTTTGTAATAAAAATTTAACTTTTTTGTAGAACATTAAATTTTCGTTTAATATTTATGTTTTGTTGCTGATAAGTCAATTAAAATCTTTTCTGAATGACAAATTTTTTTTCTGGAAATTTGTCGTTTTGATTTAAAAGATCATATTTTTTAGTATAAACATTTCATATTTCTTCGGTAAAAATGCCTATTTTTTGCTAGAATTTAAACTATTTCCTAAAAAAGTTACTTTTTGTTTAAAATTCGCATTTTTTGTTGAAAAGCCAACTGAAATCTTATCGGATGAAAATTCAAATCAGTTTTTGAAAATTTGTTTTTTTCACAAATTATCCTTTTTGGTTGAAAATATTCGTCTTTTGGATTAAATTCAATTTTTTTCTCAGGATCTTCTTTTTTGGTTAAAAATTCATATTTTGACCTTGAAAAATTAAGTGGAAGCTTTTTCGAATGAAAATTCAACTATTTAAACATTTTTATTTTTGATAAAAATTCGTCTGTTTCAAGAAAAATTGTATCTGTGTTAGAAATAAATGCAACTGTTTAGTAGATTTGAATCGAAATATGCATTTTCAGTTTAAAAATGCATATTTCGATAGTGAAAAGTCAATTGAAATCTTTTTAAATAGAAATCTCAACTATTTTTTTCAAAATTCATCTTTTTGATTTAAATATCGTCTGCTGTTGCAGAAATGTAATTTTTAAATGAAAGTACTACTTGTTGTTTACAATTGAATCTTCTTTGCTTAGGTGTTCAACTATTTGGTTTGAAAGATTTAGTTGAATCAGTTTGTTTAAAAGTTATTTTTTTGTTTTTAAAATTTTAACTGGCTAGCAACAAAGCCTATTTTTAGGATTGATCTTTTTGAGTTGGAAATGATTTTTTTCCTAAAAAGTAATTTTGTTTTGTTTGAAAATTTAATTTTTGTGGAGAAAATTCGGCTTTTTGCTTGAAGGTTCAACAATTTGAATAAACTGTTATTTCTTTCTTGAGTGACAAAGTTTTGTTTATTGAAAATTCGTCTTTTTGGTTTGAACTACATACAATTACAAAATAAAAGAACCGGTAGCTGATTTTCATTCATTAGTGTGAGGATTAAAATTCAAAATGGCGCATACAATATGGCAGATTTTTGGTCTTAAGAAATTTTTCTATTGGAATGGGACAAAGTATTACAGAATTTTTTCTAACCAAAATGAGCTTCTAGATATTTATTAAATTTTTTTATTTTAGCGGTAAGAATAAAAAATAAAAGTGGTAGAATAATAATAAAAGGCTCGGTCAGAGGCAGATAATATATTATCTGGTTACAAATGCTGAATTATTATATATAAATATTATTATTTCAAAAATATAAGCTTACCTATAATTATTAAGATAACGACTCTCTGATACAGTACATTATCTAAAGAAACTCTCGAATATTCATTAATTACACTTTTAAGCGAATCCTTTATTAACAGATTAATTAGTTTTTCCCCTAGTTACAAAAAATGACGATCGTTTATACTCTGGTCTTCCCCTGGATAGTCATCCTCAATTACATTGGTGAATATAATAACGTATTATATCTGTGATTTTTGTTAAAATTTATTTTAGTAACACAGAATGTGCTATAAAAAAAGTAATTAAACAGAATTGGATCAAAACAAAAAATCTTCACATTTAAAAAACTGAATGTACATTTAGTTAAAGTGGAAATTTTTTCGTCTTAGTACGGATCATGCTTTCAGAAAATGATAAATAAAGGATACTCGGCTTAACATTCTTAATTTCAAAAATGGAAATATCAAGATACTTATCAATCAATTAATTCTCTGTGCCTTCTTGTAGAGATCAGTTCACAATTCGATTGTCTGCCTAATGGTGCTCCTATTCCCGGTGTTCCTCGTGGCGGACCATCTTCTTCTTCTTCTGATAGGCAAGGTTCACCTGAGAATTATCTTTGTCCTGCCAAACCTCAATCCCGGATTGGCTCTTCTCCTCCTGCACAGCAACCTCTACGTGCCAGGACCAGATCTCCTGCTCCTAGGTCCACATCTCCTTCTCCTATTTCTTCCATACTTGGATATGGACTTGACCAACTTAAATTTATTCGGCTTTATTCCTTTAACAATCCGAACCGGTTATTTGAACTACGGAGATACACTTTTCCAGCGAATAAACTATTAAAAACAATTTTAGGACGGAGAACCTATAGGTCCATACCAAGCGAAGAACAAATTGTATTAACGACATCAGCTGGTGATGTCTTTGCAATATTGAATAGTGGTGATGTTCTTTCAGGAATATATTTTTATCAAAATTACATTCAGAATAAAGTGCGCTCGAAAATAAATATGGAAAGTGGCAATATTACTGCATTAACCTCAGATGAGATCTACGAAGTTCCAGTAGGCGCCAATCGCCGAGTCCTGATCAAGTTTAAAGTATGGCTTGAAAACGACAATCCTTCACATCATTAATGCAATTACAAAAAAATTGTACATGTTACTATTAAATTATAATTACGAAAATACTATAAAATGCTAATTTGCTATATGAAAATCATAATAAACGTTATATAATATAGTTCTCAAGGCTTCAATGTTACTTTAATGCTCTAGTCGGTATTTTTCAAAAATTGATAAAAGCTTGGAAAATTCTTTATAATACAATTAACCCGAGCCGCGCAGACTATGAGACGATTTACTTTTCAAATTCTCATCAGTAAAGAAACTCATAAATAAGATTTCACGATTCTGTCTGTCCTTCTGCCAACGCATCCGTGTGTCTATATCTGGGTGAATTTGTAACTTTTTAGTCTGTTCGCAAGATAAGTCTTGAAAGAATTGACAAATTTTATTGGCCTTTCATACACAATTTGGGTATCCTAAAATAAAGGTAAGATTGAATAAATTTAAATGAGATTTAAATCAAATTTGAAATCCTATATCACGTCTGCTTATCAAGATCAAATATTTAGTTTTTAAATAATCGGGCCTATCTGACAACGGACGACATCCTATCATAGTTCCTCTCATTCTTTGGCATTTACGACTTACTCCGTGAATTAAGTTTTGTAATTTTTCTGGCGTAGGCCTTCAGAGCAATTTTTATAATCAGAGTCCAGAATAAGGAATGAATGTTCAGAGAGTAGCATCTCCATTCGTCGTCCCAAGTCAGAGACGCAGCGCCGCTAGTGTCACAAGATTGCAAGTAAAGATTGATAGAGTGAGAGGTACCTCAAGGAAGCGAGACGGTTGCCATCAGTTTCCCCACAGCGTGATGGCGCGCTGTCGATCTTCGAGTTATGCGGTTCGGCACTGGTCGTGTCTTATTCGCTGCTGTTTCCAGGGGGTGAGCTAACCTCTTTCAAGGCGCAGATTTTTCGCGGTCGCATGATAATGTTTTTTCCAGCACTCTTGTGCGAGCGGGAATCTCATCTACTGCGCATGTGCTGGGAAACCTCCTATTCTTGGTCCATGGCTTCGTCTCAAATCCAATACTTTTTTATCCTATCTTTTCGAACGTGTATCATTCAACCATAGACTCTTGTATTCTATAGATAAAAGCTTTACGCTCCTGGACATCAAACAGAAACTTTTAAGCATCTAGATTTTGTGAATTCGGGTTTTTAAATTAGTAAATCCTGGAAGCCTTAACTCATACAATTTAAAATCCACCAAGCCAATAATTGATTACCTTTAGTGCAAGGTTTTTGAGAGTGATACGGTCTAGTGTTTTCGGTAAAAACACGAATTAAGTATTTCATTTACTTTCAGTGGGTTTCGAATGGTACCAGTCGTTGGAAAAAGGGTTGCACTCAAACCCACCGAGTTATTTTACTAATCCTTTCTCTGCAAGATGCCAGTTGCCGAGAATCCTGGAGACCACGATTGGCGCATTATATTGAGCCAAGTGATGCGGCATTTTGATTGGCTCAACAACAAGGGGATACCAAGCGAACCTACATATTAGACTAAGCACGCTACGACACTCGTTCGGTACCTCGCACCATTTACCACGTGGAGAAGATTAAATATCAATTAATAGGGCGGAAGAGCCAGAAATGATCCGTCGGGAGATGTTCTACGAAAGGGTAAGCCGTTTTCTCGTATTCTTGGCGAGGATTTTGACGGCCTGTTAGACATTTTATAATTAAAAATACCGCTTAAACGTTCAGCCAGCCTGCTAAGTGTGCGGTAAATTTGTCTCGGGTGTTTTATTTTTTTTTATCTCCTTCTATCAAATTAACAAAAATTCTTTCTCTCAAAAATCATAAATTTCGGTACTAAAGATTTATACGCGTCGTACCTTGTGTTTGGTGCTAGCTCATACATTTCAGTTGGTGGGAACCGACTACGAGTATTTTATACTGGCAAGATTGGGTTTCCAAGTTTCGAAATCTTATTTCGCGTGGCGAGTGTCGTTTTTCTTATTCCCCAGTCATCTCGGAAATGAAATCACCAGAGTTTAGGATAGTTTCGATTCGTGTAAGAGTTAGTATTCTCCGCGGCAATAGCGTCAGCAATGACATCTGTTACAATTACGTTTAGGTTGCACAAGGTGTAAAAATTGTCCGAATTGTATCGTGATGAGAATCAGTAAAATAAAGTATCAATATCTATCAATATCAAATTATGTGTTAAGGAATTGAAAGTTTAATAGGGTTTAACAGTTTTTTTTATTTCCTTACTATCTGAGGCCTCAAGCCAAGATAGCCACTTGGGCATATCTTTGAAATTTAGATTTTCTCTTTTTTTTAGTTTAATTTAGGGAAGGCGCTAACCTCCTCCTCCAGAACTGAGTTGAGGCAGGCCAATTATAATTTTTTTTGTAGTAATTAGATTTTTCACCGGGCAAAAAAATGAACTTACAATATATAACTTGTTGATGGTCGATGCTTGTATATTTCTTCATAGATAGTAAAAGCGTAGGTTTGACCTTGAACTGACCTTGATCCTGACCTGATGTAGTCAAACAACCACCGGATTCAGATTGAGCGACCTAAAAAACATAAGGTACACCTGGTCCCTCTTGTATTGCAGGGTTAGGGGGGTTTGCGGTCCTGTGTTTTGGTTTCAAAAATATTAAAATATTAGCTACAAAAAACATGTATGAACGATGTATTATGGAATCTATTTTTCTAAACAAATTTCCGAAGATTTCAGTTAACTTACAAATTGAAATTCTAAATAATAATAAAATTGACCAAAGTATTATAAATAAATCTTTCCTGTTTTTCATATATATTTTTTAATGTAGTCTACGAAATTATTCATCATGGTTGCTCTTCTTACTATTACTAATTGTAAAAATATAATTACTTTGGTTAACACCTTTTCAAAAAGGTTCATATGATACATAAACGTGAAGGATTTACAAGGGAGTTTTTAATAAGATAAATTTTTAATTCGAAATACACCAAACTCTCGCTTTGATTTGCCACGTTCTCGACCTTCTTAAAAGTGCTGGCTCACGCAGTTTCTCAGGGAAGTAGGGCGAGAGCAGTTGCAACATTATTTATATAAACGCCTCATCCGGCAGACTCAGTCGTCCGAACTGTCGGTGAGGAACAAAGTATCTGCAACGAACATGCTTGCCATCGCGACAGTACTCTCATAATTTGGAGTGGTTCCATGGACGAAGAACGAGCTTAGATCCCTTGATATCGGGACACGAAAGCTTATAAGCTTATGCAAATAAACAAATGCATGCAACTTAAGTCTTCTGTTCCGTGACTCTGCATCTCACGCCGTCAAGGTGGTCGCGGAAAATTGAATCTTGAATGTCTTCACAACATGATTATTTTGGGTACAGCACATAGAGTCGCAAATAGAAGAGATCCTCGTCTGAAAATGGTCAGGAAGCATGAAGAAGAGGGCAGAGGAGCGTTTCTGTACAAAGCAGCGAAGGAGGCTGCTGAAACACTCGGACTTAACTTCAGTATCAGAAGTGAGCAGAATGCATCAATATAATCTCTCCGGAGTACTCACTCCTGAAAGCACATCATCTTCTACAGAAATGTGGAGTATCAGTCAATGTCGTATGAGCTTACTTGTTCCTTCCTTAAATCATGCGAATTAAAATCGGGCACGCATGGTTTTATTTTGTCATGTGAAGATGGTGTCTTTTCCACCTTAACATATCGTCGCCACATTTTAAGCTAAGGTATTCCAGATGATAGCTGCAGGGCGGGCCATCCACATTCCGAGCATCTAGGGCACGTACTATCTAGTTGTCTAACTCATGCGGGAACGACCTACATCCAAAAGTACAATGCGGAACTAAGAGGTAACACTCTTACGGCATTAACCTTAATATCTCTCCGCGAAACGCTCCCAGGGAAATAGAATCGATTGTTGAGACTGAGAAATGTCGCATATACTGGAACTGACATATCTTTTCTTGACTTCGAGAAGCGAACCACGTTCGTTATCGAATTTTCGGCACCAGCTGACAAAAACGTCATAGCCTAAAAAATGAAAAAAAGAGCGAATAGAGACCTTGTAATGGTGTTGCAACGATTGTGCCTGGAATATTCTGTTAAATTAAGATGGATTTTGATCTTATTCATTGTTAATTTGTGAGAATAAACAAAATGGCCTCAAATTTCTGGCATCCATGTCATAACAACCTAATCTAACATTTTTATCTAATCTTACGCAAGTGACAACTATACTTAACAGGCGATTTTTTTCTAATATCAGATTTAATTTATTTTTTAACTTTACAAGTACACTGCATGATCAGAAACAATGACAAGCTTGCATATGAGCTAAAGTACTCTTAGAACTTTATTCATTTTGATTTGCTTAGATATACGAACCTAAATCATATCATTATGATCTGAAAAGTTGATCGCTCATTCCGGTCGATCAAAATGCTCTTGATTTCGGTATCATTTTCATTGCATATCAAAATGATATTAATTTCGGTATCAGTTTGAACATTTTTGTACTGTGTTTTGGTGAAATTGTAGCAAAACTAAAATTTCACGCCATATTCATAATTCATGAAATATTGCCCTTCTAACTCATTGCCAAAGCTAAAACTTCTTTCTAAAAATGTGCAAAATTCGCTTAACCTATTGCAAATCTTATTATTTTATATCTGGACAAAGAGCGAATTAAATAAATATTACCAATTACTGAGTAATCATAGCAAACACTTATTAGTGAAATGGAAATTTTTGCTTAGTGTCTGTTTATGAAAGTAAAATATTTATTTTTTCAAAGAATAATTCTGATGAGAAATTCACGCAGGAGACGAATTTCGTATTTTTAGCTTCGGAGAAATTTCTATTCCACGCTTAAACATATTATATGATTACTCAGCTGGCATAAAATAAATTGTGGCTTGAGTCCAGATTAGAAGAGTATGATTCACGCTTTTCAATTTCAAAGAATAATTTTCACAAGGATTTGAGTAAACAGTAAATTTTGATGTAGAATTCATTTTAATTAAAATTAAAACATAAATTAAAAAAGGTATTTCAACAATTTAAATTATTGTTTGGTTAAAAATTTTATTATTTGGTTGAAAATTTTATTGACTGAAAAATCTGTTTTGATTATTATTTCTACTATTTTGTTGAAAATTCATCTTTTTTTGGTTCAAAAATCTATCTTTTTAATTATAAATTTATTCTTTTTCGAGGAAACACGCAAATTTTAGTATAAAAATTTATCTCTTTAAGTTGAGGCTTTAACAGTTTTAGAGAAAAATTCATGTTTTAATTCAATTAACTCAAATATTATATTTCTTGATAAGAATTTACCTTTTTCGTTAAAATGTCACTACTCGGTTAATAGTTGTACTACTTTGTACAAAATTATATATTTTAAAGTTAAAAATATAACTGTTTTGTGGAAAACTCTTATTTTTGGTTTCCTAATTTAATTGTTTTAGATTTAAAAATTATATTATTATGGTAGGACACTCAACAATTTCAAACTTTTCGTCTTAAGTCGTCAGCAGTGTTCCCAACCATGGGAACTTTTTAAACTGCGCTTGCGTCGCGCCCACAACCCGATTGGTCACTGTTTGCGCGCAAAGTTTGAATTATATAAATATTCAGATATAATATTTATGATAAATTATGATTGAGGAAAGCCCAAATAGAATTTTCCTAATCCTAAAATAAGAATTTTGGAGAGACAGACAAAAAAATTCGATTTTAATGAAAAAGAGGTTATGAATGCTGAGTTCAGAGGAATACTTTTATTTGTCGCAAGGGCTAACCTTAGCACAAAGAATTAAAAGTTTGGTCGAACACATACGATTTTCGATATGTCATATATTTTGGTATGTTGCAAATTTTTTTTAAAGAGCGTGTGTGGTTCATTTTTTATTGCTTTATTTTTCTGAAACGTGCCTCGGTTAAGGTATACAAATTTCTACCCTTGTACTGATTTATAAAGTATGAAAATGAATATTTGAGAAGCACAGGTTTTCCTATATTTAATGATTTAACGACTACACAATAAATTACTTAATCTGATAAAGCACTCGAATAAAAAGGAGGTAGACTTGTAAACATACTCCGCATGAACACGATAATTAGTTTATTCCATAATTACCAAGAATGATGATCGTTTATACTGTGCTCTTCACCTGGTTAATAATCGTCTTCAATTCTATTGGTAAATATAATTTTGCATTACATCTATAATTTTTTAAACGTTTCTTGAGCTTTCCATTAATTAAAATTTGTCCGATGTAATCCGCATTCTGTTCCAATTGCTATTCTTTTCCAAAATTTATTTCAGTTTTTCCGAAATCAAGACGAATTTAATTTATGTTTATTACGGCAGAATCCAGAAAGCCTATTCTATGGAAAATGGAATTAAAAACATTTTATTATAACGAAATTAGTCCGAATTTCTGAAACAAAAAGATTACATCGGCTTTAAGTAGAAGCAGACATTTTTCTGTCTTAGTCTGAATCGTACTTACAACAAAAGTTAAATGAATAATTCTCAGGTGAAAATATCCGCTAAATATCTGCAAAGAGTGGAAATGTTATAACGAATTGTAAAATCGGTCGCGAAGCCCTTAAAAAAATTGGAAATCTTTGAAATACTTCTAAATTCCCAAAGTTCAAAGTTTATCTCCTCGGGTTATTATTTCACGTTTCTATTATTGCTGCAGACTTCGAGTAAACAACTATATTGATACTTCTGAAAGTATACTTTCAGATCAGTACCCTATCTGATTCGGTTGCATTGACTTCAACACAAAGGTGCGAACACAAAAAAATTCTTCGTGATTTTGTATCTAGGATATCTCACAACTACTTTTTGATAAAAAGCAGAATGTTCACCAGTGCCAGTTTTGTAATGAAAAACATTCTTCATTTCTAAAAATTTACATACCAAGATACTTCTAAAACAACTAATTCTCGGTTCTTTCTTGCAGAGTTTAGTTCACAGTTCGAGTGCTTACCTAATGGTGCTCCTATTCCTGGTGTTCCTCGTGGCGGCCCATCTTCTTCTTATTTTTTTTCTAACACCCAAGGTTCTTCTAAACTTTCTCTTCGTTCTGCCAGACCTAATTCACAGATCAGGCCTTCCACTCCTGCTGAGCAACCTCATCGTGCCAGATCCAGGTCTCCTCCTTCTGTACTTGGATATGCACTTGACCAACTTCAATATATTCGGTTGTCTCCATTTGTAAATCCGAATCGGCTATTCCAACTTCGAAGATACACTTTTCCTAGGAGTAGGATATTTAAAACTATCATAAGACGGAATACCTATGGGCCTATACCAAGCAAAGAACAAATTGTATTATCAACATTAGATGGTGACATCTTTGCAATATTGACCGGTAGTAATGTTTTTGGAGGAATATATTGTTATCACAATTCCATTCATAATAAAGTGCGCTCCAAAATAAGCATTAAAAGTGGAAGGATTACTGCATTGACCACCAATGAGATGTACGAAATTCCAGTAGGCGCCCATCGCCCAATCCTGCTCAAGTTTAAAGTATGGCTTGTAAAACAGAATTCTTCATCCAAATAATGAAATTACGAAAAAATTTAAGTTGCTAGTAACTTGTAATTACTAATATAATAAATGTTATTGTATTTAGGTTATCAAGGCTTTAATGTTACTTTAATCCCCTAGCCGGTCCATTTCGAAAACAAATAAAGCTCCGTTTCATTTCCTCAGAAAAATATTTTTGGCGAAAATATTGAATGCTTTTACCAAGTTTTGTTAGCTCTTAGTCTGTCAGCACGATAACTTTAGAAAAATTGACAAAATTGATTGGATTCTGACATACGAGGTTTGTTAGAAAAGGTGGTTTTTTTGTCGAAGGTAATTTATTTATTCATCAGTATGTATTGTGTCCCCTTCAAAGTAATCCCCCCAGATAGAAGACAGAGATAGTACGAGCGGTTTTTCTAACCCTGGAAACACTTCTGATCTTTACCTCATCAATCGTGGTAAGACGTCGTCCTTTCATTGGCCTTTCCAGTTTTTCGAACAGGAAAAAGCCGCCGGGGACCATGTCAGATGAATGCAGTGGCTGATCATGATCATGGTGTTGTTTTTGGCTAAAAAATTACTGACAAACTGTGATGTATTTTCGTCAAAATTCAGCAATTTTTGCACGAATTTCGCTATCACACTATTCAAGCCCCAAATATCCGTAAAACTTGCATGGCCGATCTAACCGATATGCCGACATCTTCAGCAAATTCTCTAATAGTGATTCGTCGATTCTTTGCAACAATTTTCTTTAGTTCTGCAAATTTTTTAACGGGTGCTGATGTACTGATGTGTTGACTTTATTTTATTTTTTACAAAAAATGTAATACAGATTCTTGTGTCCATTTTTTCGATAACCAATAATCATCAAGCACACCAAAACACGTCTAACCAATATTGTTGTCAAAAACAAACTAAACGTGCAAAATAAGTTAAGGACATTCATAATCTTCCGTTCTTCCCTTCTTTTAAATTTAATTAATAAGTTGCTTCATGCTATTTGTTTTATTACATTTTGAAAAATAACATACTAGAACAAATTAAGGCAAGAATTTATTTAGACGCATTATTTAAAATGAATAAAATTACTTCTATGAATTAAATTGAAATCAAAAATATAGTGCCAAGCAGGTTAAATACCAACAATTTATTTGTCAACTTTTTTAAAAGTTATTTGTAGTAAATGCTTTCTGCTATTAGTTTTTGCTTTAATTAACTATCCAAAGAAATTGAGACATAAAGTATCTTTTACTGCATTTTCTGACGGAATTAAGGACGACTTTTTTTAAATATCCGATTGTGTATAATATGTCTGAGTTTTGATTAATTTAGAAGAAGTGATGTGTACCTAAATAATTGTGCTTCATTGTGATCGGTTACGTAAGAAAGTTGTTCCTAGAAATTTGCGACATTCGTATCAACTATTGCAAATCTTATTCTAAATCTGGACCGAGAACATAAACAAACATCACGCAATTACTAAGTAATCAAAGCAATATTTCTTCGTGGAGTGTAAACTTTTGCGACGCGACTGTTTATCTAGGTCCAATATTTATTTTGCAAAAGAATGCTTATGATAACAAATTAACGCTCGATACAATTCCCCTATTTTTAGCTTCGCAGAAATTTCCATTCCACGGTTAAATGCAAAATTTCGAAAGGAAAGTTTTGCTGAAAAACTTTGGACTTCGAAGCTACATATTTTTGAAATCTTTCAAAATAATAATTTTAACGTAGTCGGACTTAACGACATCTAAACTTTCAAACGGCTGTTTCTTGAATGGCTTCGAATTACTACCTCGAAAGATATTCAAAAACAATTTTTTATTTCGGGGTCATTACTTTTTGCCTAAAATATAATATCTAGTTACAATATATTCTCTTTTGACAGCAATTGTCACTTCCATAAACAGCTACACTTACATAGCAGTTTTGAACAAAGAAAATGTTTCATTGTTCCAGACTTTATTTCATCAGAAGAATAATATCCTAAAACAATGTGTCTTTTCTATTCTTGTATGTACTTTGAATTATTTTAATGAGATCAGCTTTTTATACTTAAAATAACTCCTTTAAAATTGTATAAATGTAAATAATTTCTATACTCTTCAAAACAAATAATTCATATCATAAGTCATTTGATTTGCCTTAACGCCAAGAATATTTTGCGTCGTTATACAAATTTTTAATTGTTATATTGCAAAAAGTTTAAATATAAAAAACAGCGAAAGAGTTAAATAGGGCACAAGTACCACTACGCGAAACAGGCGCAGTTAAGTGCGCAACTACTCGAAAAGTTTTCTCCTGATTGCATCACGCTATCTTTTTATAACTTCAGCGTAGTACTCTTTGTTGATTGTCTGACCTGTAGGAGCATATTCGTGATGCACAACGCCCTGATAATCGAAAAAAACAATCAAAATTGACTTGATGTTGCTCGACGTTGACTATTAATCATTTCCAGATTGTCCTGAGAGATTTCTAATCGAAGGTTTTTTTGTTGGTCTGTGAGCAGTTACGGGAATTGCGACGAACGCAAAAAGGTCGATGTAAACAAATAGACGCTGCGCGGGAACTAAGTTGTTTTATCGGTATGTCGGGCTACTGAAGAGAAGGTTAGGAGTTGCTGGTGACGTTCGAACTCTCCAGAGGTCGCCTGAGCTACTCCGCGCGAAGACATGAACGTAGGTCGGATACTTTTAGGACAGCCCTCGTACACATTCGTTTGGCTGCTCGACTCTAGTAAGCAGACAAATCTCGCTCCTAACCTGTCTAGTTCTAATATCATGAAGTGACACTGGAGGGTTACTCGCTTATCCTTGAGGAGCCTATTCTTATGGGAACCCAAGGATGCCTGTCTCCACACTTTAAACTATTATAATAAAAACGGTGGTAAAGGTCGGGTGAGGCTATCTAGCATGCATCATGAGTTTTCTGACTCAAAATAAAAAAGGCGAATAAGAGGTAGAATTTGGTTGTTTTTGAAAATTGAAACCAATTGGCATGTGGAAGTAAGCCCAAGCTTTGCTTCGCCATAATTTAAAAAGTTAGAAAAGTGATACTAATTTCTGGGCAAATACTTTACCTGAAATTTGCTCAGAATAAGGTTTCGCTTTCTTAAAAGGATAAAACACTTCGAATATTTAGCGTCCACGGAAATAAGTACAACGTCGGCTATTAACAATTCGGCAATCTCGCTTTCGTAGACCCATTTCTCTTCAAACGAAAATTAACAAGTTGCTCAAATAAAATGATGAATTCCTCTTAGATAAGGGTTACCATTGATCCAGTACTAAGGGACAATTATGTAAGAAAGTGATTTTTGATGCAGCATTGCTTTACAATTAAGGGACTGAAAATTAAGAAAAGCGAAATTCAGTTTAATGTAAATTGAGGATCTGAAATAATTGATAGAGTATGGTTTGGTATTTTCGTAAATAATGAATAAAACCATTTCAGATTTATCATTCTAGAAGGATTGGTACCGAGTGCGTACTCGGCACCAATTTTCTGAAGAATGCAAATTAAAAATCGAACAATCCAAGGCTTATAATTAGTTTTCGTAAGCCGGAAAGGTCGAAACAAGCATACTAAATAAATATTCTTGAGCACATAAGAATAATGTTACTAATGTCTGCCATTCTTAATTAAGTAGAAAATCGAGAATATAAAGAAGCATATAAATAATTCGATCTAAAGATATCGTTTTGATAAAGTTTTATTCAAGCATTCCAAATGCAAACAATAAATCTCATTTATAATTTAAAATTAGATATGCGTATATTTAAATCATAATTTCTGTAAATATATTCTACAGTGTGATTTAAAATTGATTTGCATAAAGGCATTGAATTATAAAATAAAGTACAAAATATAAAATAATTTTAACCAAGTGTAGGAACTCTTATTTTATGTACTGTCCTAGAATTGGCTTGTTGCGATAATAATGATTATATTTTTATTTCGCTATATTTGTAACATTTATTAATTTAACTTATCTTTCATTTTGTAACCTCTGCTTTTAACCTCTGATACCGCGAAGCAACCAAGAAATTCCCCCACCGATAGCTGTAATGAAAACATAATTTAACCATTTTTATCATGTTTTTATATTTTAAAAATTGATAATGTTTGAACAAGGTAAATATTTTACGATAAAACGAGTAGTATGTATAATCCTACTAGATTTTATTAAGTTGATGCTGTTGGAGGACGTTTTAATGCTTCAACCAAATATTGTGTTTTTAATTTATTTGAGGTCATGCTTGGAAGCTCCGATCGGCTTTGAAAGGGATTGGAACCTTATTATTTTTACCGCCTAATAACGATTAGAAAACGAAGAGCAGAAAAGGCATTCTAAACGATTCAACATTTTTAATACCTTTTAATGAAAATAATAATAATAATTCGTCTGACGCAATCCCCATTATGCTTCAATTGCTATTATTTTCAAAAATTATTTGAGATTATGACGTCTTATTTTTTAGTTGTTTATAAGCATGCAATACATTTTTATAAATTTCGAAATAGAGATCTCAGGAAAAATGCTACCTCGATAGAAAAATGATACCTTGACAGAACGCCTCCTCCAAATGTATCAACTAGTTTTTGGATGTTTTTTTTGTTATTTGTTGATGATTTTCGCCGTACAATTTTTTTTTTAAATGGGTTGAGGCAAAGTGGTAGAATATATATTTTTTATGCAAATAAGATTCTAGATATTTTTTGAAACCGAGCCTCGGTTGACGTAAACAAATTTCTTTTCTTGTACTGATTTATGAAATATAAATATGAATATCTCAGAAAAACAAGCTTAATTATCGTAGTTATACGTCGTTATACTTTTCGCAAAATTTTTCGTTAACAGAATAATCAGTTTTCTAATAATTAAAAAAAAATGACGACCGCTTATACATTACTCTTCACCTGGATGATCATTTTCAATTCTGTTGGTGCATATGATACTTTGTTGCAATAAATACATATTTAATTGGAAATTATTTACGGTAGTATGTGGAATGTGTGTGTTATAAAATTAGAATTAAAAATTAAACTGAGTTTAAATTAGGGCAGAAATTTTTCCGCCTTAGTCCTAATCATCCTTACCGAAAAAGTTATATGAAGGATACAGTTGGACATATCCGCTAAGTATCTCTAATGCAGTAAAAATAGTCTAAAAAATAATTTTGTTATAAAAATTAAAATCTTTGGTGAAGCGGGTTAACAAAAAACATTTTTAATTTCCAAAATCTAAATACCAAGATACTGATCAAAGAATGAAGCATCTGTTCTCTCTTGCAGAGTTTAGTTTACAGTTCGATTGTTTACCTAATGGAGCTCCTATTCCTGGTATTCGTCGAGGCGGACCATCTTCTTCTTCTTCTTCTGATAAACAAGATTCTCCTGAGGGCTCTCTTCCTCCTGCCAAACCACATACTCCAATCAGGTCTTCTCCTCTTGCCAGGCCACCTC
>JAAAKG020107349.1:0-15611 GCA_010014905.2 Druon quercuslanigerum | reverse complement strand
TAATTTCCCCTCCTATCATTTATCCCCACTTCTCCTACTTCTCCTAACCTCACTTTCCGCTGCTACTTTATGCCATATGTACCCTCACTTCCACTACTTTCCCGTCCTTTTTTTTCTTCTACTTCCCCTCCCAGAACATTCACTTATTTCCCCCGTGTCAACTTTTCTACCAAAAAGATGAACTATCAAGTTAATAAAGCTTTTTCAACCAAGAAAGGGGCATTTTAACATAATTGATGCATTTTTTTTACAAACTAGATTAAATTTGATGCGTGTGACGTTGGCCCCCCACAATCAAAATTTCGATTTTTTTCTAGAGTTCTGACATCCTTTTGAATAGTTCTATAGTCCTGATAACTTTTAGGAATAGTTCTGGTGAATAAATAGACTGAAAATGGATTTTTCAAAATCGGGGGCCAAGTTCACGCCCCCCCCCCCACTTTTCGAAAAATTAAATTTTCTTCAGAGTTCTGGGTAGGTGAAGCATAGTTCTATGGTTCCTGATACTTTTTAAAAATATTTCCCCGAAATTTGACCAAAAAAAAATTTTAAAAAGGAGAGAGCCCCTCACTTTTAAGAAAATCAACTTTTTCTTTAATATTCCTATAATACCAAAAGAATTCTAGAGTTCTGCAAACAAATAATTTCAAAAAACTTTAAAACTCAAAAGTTACAACAATTTGAAAATCCCAAAATCGTAGAAGCAAAATTCAAAAACCTACAACACTTTAACCACACACAAAAATTTTGAAATTGAAAATTTTGAGAATGCTGGGAGTTTTGATCGGAGTTCTATTAGCCCCCCGAATAATTCTGCCAAAAAGACTAATAAAATTTTTTCATAAAGTCAAAATCCAAAAATGCACAACACTTTAACCAAACCCAAAAATTTTGAAATTAAAATTTTTGAAAGTACATGACATTTTCAACATTCTTAGAAAAATTAAACTTTTAAAAATTCAACCTTTTAATTCTATGGTTGTAAATTGTCATGAATTGTAACATTGTCATTTTTAATTTAGATTTGTTAAATTATAATAATTTAACAAATATAAAATATAAAAATTTCAAGTTTTTTGAAATTATTTGGTTGTCTCTATAACTATAACTATAACTATAACTATAACTCTATAACTCTTTTGGAACTATAGGAATATTAAAGAAAAAGTTGATTTTCTAAAAAGTGAGGGGCTGGCTCTTTTTTTGAAAATTTTTTTTTGTGTTAAATTTTCGGGAATCATTTTTAAAAAGTATCAGGAACTATAGAACTATTTGAAAGGATGTCAGAACTCTAGAAAAAAATTCGAAATTTTGAATGTTGGGGGCCAATATTACACGCATTTAAATTTGAAACAAAAAATATTAACTTTGAACAAAAAGTAAAAAAAAAGAATTGCCAACTGATATTAATACTGAATCAAAAAAACTTAATTTTCAACTAAATATTTAAAATGCATTTCTAAAATCTGAATTTGTAACTGAAAAATATAAATTTTTAAACAATAATTGAAAAAAATAATTAATTTTAACTCAAAGCCAAATTTTTAATAGAATAGATTTATTTTTAACTAATTTGATCAATTTTCGAAATAAGAAAATACAATCAGAAATAAAGCAGATAAATTCTTCGGTAAAAAAATTAATTTGCAATTTAGAAAAGTAATTTTCAAGCAAGAAGCTTAATTTTCTACTAAAAAATAAAAACGAATGTTCTACAAAATATTTGAATTTTCAACCAAAAAGATGTTTCAGGCCAGAATCTTAATTTTCTACCAAAAAATGATATTTCAACGAGATACATGAATTTACAAATAAGAAAAACAAATGTTCGTAAAAAATGAAATAGTTAAATTATCAGTTGAAAAATAATATTTATCCACACAACTGTATTTTTAACTAAAATTTAATATCCTACAAAATTGTTACATTTCCAACCAAAATGATGAATTATTAACTAAAAAAAGCTTTTTCAACCAAGAAAGGGACATTTTAATATAATTGATGAATTTTCTAGAAATTAGATAGAATTCGAAAAAAATATTAATTTTGAACAAAAAATGTAATATTTAATGTTTCAAGTAGAACATATTTTAATTTAAAATCAAAAAAAATTAATTTGCAATTTAGAAAAGTAATTTTCAAGCAAGAAGCTTAATTTTCTACTAAAAAATAAAAACGAATGTTCTACAAAATATTTGAATTTTCAACCAAAAAGATGTTTCAGGCCAGAATCTTAATTTTCTACCAAAAAATGATATTTCAACGAGATACATGAATTTACAAATAAGAAAAACAAATGTTCGTAAAAAATGAAATAGTTAAATTATCAGTTGAAAAATAATATTTATCCACACAACTGTATTTTTAACTAAAATTTAATATCCTACAAAATTGTTACATTTCCAACCAAAATGATGAATTATTAACTAAAAAAAGCTTTTTCAACCAAGAAAGGGACATTTTAATATAATTGATGAATTTTCTAGAAATTAGATAGAATTCGAAAAAAATATTAATTTTGAACAAAAAATGTAATATTTAATGTTTCAAGTAGAACATATTTTAATTTTAAATAAAAAAAAATTAAAGCAAAAAAAGAAAAGAATTGCCAACAAAATAATTTAATACTTAACCAAAAAAGCTTAATTTTCAACTAAGCATTAAAAATGCATTTTTAAAATCTGAACTTGTAACTGAAAAATATAAATTTTTAAACAAAAATTGAATAAAATACTTCATTTTAACTCTAAGCGAAATTTTGAATAGTTGAAAAATAATATTTATCCAAGCAAATGTATTTTCAACTAAAAATTAATATTCTACAAAATTGTTAAATTTTGAATTATACCATTTTTTAATAAAATTAAGAATCTTCAACTTGAAAAAAGAATTTTCAACCACAGAAATACATTTTTTGCCAAAGTAGTTTAATTTCTAGCCAATAAAGACGAGTTCTTAACCCAAAAAAATGGATTTTCAACCAAAATAATTTTCAATGATGATTAGTTTTACATCGAAAAAGGAAACTTTTCAACAAAATAAAAGAATTTTTTAACCAAAAGAAAAAAGTTCTTAACCCAAAATAAAACAGTTAAATTTTAATTTAAGAAAATTAATTATAAAATAAAAAAATAAAATTTTTTTTTTTTAAATTGTTAAAAAATATTTAAATTATTGACTTAAATTACTCAAAATTGTCTACATTAAAAATGGATTACTCCTCAGTTTTCCCCTATGTGAGAGGAGGGGACGTATAGGAAGTTGGTGAAAAGAGGGGAGGAGAAGGAAGGGAAAATAAGGGATCAAAAAGTAGGGAAAGTGAAGGGAAATAAATGGAGGTCAAGTAGGGGAAATGAGGGGAAGGTGAGTAGTTTAAGGGGAGTATTTGTGCAAGCGAGGAGAGGGGGAAATATTTAAGAAAGAAGTTGGGGAAGGGGTTAGTTGTAGGCTGCAGTCAAAGGAAGAGTTTAAGGAATAAGGGTCAATCATGAATCGGATAATATTTGAAAGTTTTAGCTTTTTATTTTTTATAGAAAGAGATAAAGTAAAGAGAGACTGAATTTAGGGTAAGGTATGATATATTTCGAAAAGAGTAAACGTGTCATCACTTTTGGTACTCACGTGTCGAGTAGATCGTAAATGCCCCCAATTTTAGGAGAAGGTAAAGTTTTAAAGGCAAGATCAGAAGTGTGATGACTTAACCTCGTGTCTAAGCATCTAAATTTAAGGATTTTGTGATCTTGGAAAAGGGGTTTCTTGGCTCCTGAAAACGTGACTCTGCATTTTTAACCACTTAAACCTGAACAATTGACGTGGCACTTCTTTAAAGGGGTTGTCTCAAGTAGACCAGATAATGTTTGAAAGAAAATGAACAGTTCTAATAACTCCACAGCACACATGTTCTTTCACTTCTTAAATCCTTACTTCCCCTCCCCCTACATTCCCTGTTTCCCCTTTCCTCACTTTCCCTACTTCTTCTCTTATTATTCCCCCACACCTTTTAATTATACTACCCCCACTTCCCCTAGTTTTCCTCATCTTAGTTTTCCCTACTTCCCCTAGTTTCCCTCCTCTCACTTCTCCTAATTCCCCTCCTTTCATTCCCTCTAACTTCCTCACACTTCACCTCTTCTCATTTTCCCATCACTTATTTCCCCTACTTCGACTTTCTACGATATAAAATGTAGCGTCGTCTGACTTAAAATTAATTAAAAATTAATTCAGACTTTGAAATCAGATTCCAGTTAATTTTCGGGTTATTTCAGGTTTCCAGGTCAAATCGCGACCCTGTGAACCATTATTTAAAAGGCAACTGAGGAAATTATAGATTGAAATAGAAAGCTCTCTAGTCGCCTGTAGTTTGCTACTTGGAAAAATTACACAGGAGAGCCTCTTCTTCCTGACCATTAAACCTATTTCTATCACCTGAAAACCCTTGAACTCTCTCTTTGTCAACCTTATCCACGTGCACCCGTAAATACCGGAAATAACGAGGAAGAAAATTGCAAGCCAGTATAAAGGTACCCCTTACGATGATTGGACACGTAACCTATTGGAAAATTAACTTTTTTCTTCCTCTACTTCTTCGTCTCTTTTCCCCTCTTCTCTTCTTATTCCCCTCCCCTCACTACCCCTTCCACTTTCCTTCTCTCCTCTAACTACTTCCTCCGCTACTTCCTTCTCTCAGCACTTCCTCAACTAAGACTCTTTTCCTTTTGCATCCCTTCCCCAGCCATCACTCTCTATCCCCTCTTCACCTTAATTATATTAGCTCTCCCTTCAACTCTCCACACTATTCTTCTTAGCTTCCAATCATCTGTCCTACTTTCTCATAATTCTACTCATATTCTTTACTCCCTCTTTATAGTTTCCTCTCACTTCCCCTACTTCTTTCTAGTCTGCCTTCACTTTTCTTTAATTCAGCTAACCATATTTTTCCTTCTCTTACCTACTTTTCATTTCTCCTTATTTCCCTAAACTTCCCAAGCCTCATTTCTTCTTAACACCCTCCTTCACTTGCAAAATTTTTTCTTTACCCCCACTTCCACTAATTCCCTTTCCTACTTTTACTAGACTTTTCCTATTTTACTTCTTCCTATTTCCCACATTTTACCCTGAATTCCCTACCCTCATTTCTCCTCATTTCCCTTACCTCCCCGCATCTCTTTTTCTCTCACTTCGCCTACATCCTCCTCTTAATTAACTCCTGTCTTTTACCTCTTCTCATTTCACATATTTCCCCCTCACTGCCCTTCCCTCATTTATCCTCATTTTCCTTACCTTTCCGCACCTCATTTGCCCCTCACTGCGACTATTTCTCCACCCTTTAATTCTCCTTACTAACCTTCCTCACTTCACATAATTTCTTTTTCCTCTTTTCACTTCCACTTACTTCCTCTCACATAAACTTACTTCTCCTATTTTATCCACCCCCCCCCCCCCCTAATTTTTTTGATTTTCCTACTTCGCCACCGCTCAGTTCCTCTAATTTAGCCTACTTGCCCTTCCCACATTCCCCTAATTCGCATACTTCTCCTTCCCCTTAATTCTCCTCCTCTTAATTCATTTTAATTCTCTCTCCCCTCAATTCCTCTTACTTCCGCTACTTTCTTTGCCATCATTTCCCCTTACTTACGATACTTCCCCTTCCCACATTCCCCTAATTCACATACTTCTCCTTCCCCTTAATTCCCCCTCCTCTCAATTCCTTATGATTCTCTCTCCCCTCCATTCCTCTTACTTTCCCTACTTTCTCCGCTATAATTTCCCCTTACTGACGATACTTCCTCTTCTCACATTTCGCCTCACTTCCCCTATAAAAATTCCCTATTAAAATTCAGAACGAATTCAAATAGAAAAATTTCCTTACATCCAATTGTATAATATTGTTGAAAATATCCTTTTTTAATCCAGAAGAAAATTTTTTTTTAAATTTTTCTCCCCTTTTGCCTTGAGTAAAATCTGAAACTGACGAAATTTTTGCTCCGTTAAATAAAAATGTTAAAAATACAACAAATTTTTAAAATATTGAGAAATAAATTTAAAACAGAATTTTTCGCTTTTAATTCACAAACAAATTAAATAGTGAAATTTCCTCGCTGCCAATTAAATAAAAATTTTACAAATTAAAATTTTATCCACTTTGATTCTAAATAAAAAGTGAAAATAATAAAATTCGTACTTTTCATCTGAAAAATAGTGTAAAATAAAAATACTGTCTGCTTCAAATTATTTAAAATATTAATGAAAATGTTGATAGTTAATAAATTCCTTCTGAAAAGTCAGAAATAAATTAAATAGTATAATTTTTTCTTTTCTCAATTATTTAAAAATTTCTTTTCTTTTATATTAGGAAAAGAGTGAAATTTACAAATTTTTTTCCACTTGCACTCCATAAAAATGTTAAAAATATAAAATAATTCTATTCAAAATTAGAAATAAAATTAAAACAAAATTCTCTGATTCAATTCAGAAACAATTTAAACACCAAAACTTCCTCTTTTTAAACCAAATAAAAATTTTACAAATTAAAGATGTTCTCTTTCAATAAACAAAAAAATGGGCAATAAAAAATTCCTTCTTTTCATCTGAAAAATAAAATGTCTAAAATGAGAAATCTAACATGTACCTGAAGTTCTGAACGTTTAAATGAACGAAATATTTTTCAAAATTTTTATTTTACCCATAAATATTGTTCAAACTGCAATTTAAATTTTTATTTATAGTTTCTTTTGAATAATAAATTATTTACAATATAAATTAACAAACATGTTAGCACTTTTTCTGGTTAGTAAAGTCAGCAGTAAAAAATTTCGTTTATTTAAAAATCAGAACTGCAACCACATAAGTCTAAAAAATAAAATATGAAAAAAAAATTAAATATTAATGAAGACTTGAATAAATTAAAATATTCTATCATAAAATTTAGAAACAAATTAAATTCTAATATTTCTTCTATTCTCATTAAATAATAATGTTAAAAAATTGCCTCTTTCCAACCAACAAAATATAGAAAATTTTTTTCATTTTATTTTAAGAAAAATATAAAAATTACAGAAATCCCCCACCTTTCTTTCTCTATTCAAATTCAGAAATCAATAGAAAACAAAAATTCTCTCTTCCAATGCAGAAAAAAAATTAAATAAAAAAAGTTCCTCGTTTCTGAATAAACAAAAATGTTAAATATAACAAATTTCTCTATTCCGGTTAAAAAAATGAAAAATAACCGGTTCAGAAAAAATAGAATAATGATGTTAAATGAAACAGAAAATTTCGTAAAATAAAAAAAATTTAATGAAAAAATTTCTTATCTTTTTTCTGATGAAAATCGTAAAATTTCCATAGTCTTCGTAATAACTCAATAACATTGTTAAAATTACAGATTTTTTAATTTAAATTTGAAAATACATTAAAAACAGATATTCACTCTCCGAATCTAGAAACAAATTAGAAAAAAAATTTCCTTTCTAACAAAATAAATATATGAAAAATACTATATTTTTGCATGTAAATCCAGAAATAAATTAAAGAAAAATTTATTTCATAGAACCGAACAATTATTTTAAACATAAAAAATTTTTCTCTTCCGACTCAGAACAAATTTTCCGATAAATAATTCTTTTTTTTATCTGAAGAAAAATGCCTAAAATAAAAAACCTAAAGTATAAAATAAGAAATAAAAAATTTATTTCAGAGATTTCTTTTAGTATGAAGATATTAATGAAAATGGTAATAATGAATAAAATTACCTTTTCTAATTCAGAAAATTAATTGATTAGCCAAATTTTCTCTGTTAAAATTGAATAATAATGATAAAAATAAAAAGATTGTTTCTTGCAATTCAATAGGAAAAATTTAATATTAAAAATTCCTTTCCTTTAATCTTAACTAAAATGTGTGTTAAAAATACAAAAATTTTCTATTCAAATTGAGAAATAAATTGAAAACAAAAATTCCTCCTTTTCATCTAAAAATAATGTCTTAAATAAAAAATTTGACCCCCTTTAAATTAATTAAAACAATAATTAACATGTGACAAATAAAAAAATGTCTGTCCATTAAATTAAATAAAATGGTTCAAATTAAAAAAATTTACCCTGTCGATTCAGAAAATCGTTCCTGTTTCAATTCAATCAAAATAGTAATTACAATTTTTTAAATAAAAACAGTTGCTACTCGAATTCAGAAAAAAATTAGAAGCGAAATTAAAAATTTAAAAACCTCAAATATTTACAATTTTAGTATTAAATACTTTTTATTATTTCATTATTTTTTATTTTATTTTATTTATTTTAGTTCAGTTTTTAAATAGGATTTTCTTTGTAATATTTTTATAGAATTTTTAACTTGAAAAAAATGTTACAAACACACAAATCTCAGATTTAAAAGTTAAAATTTTAAAATTTAAATAATGTAAAATATGTTTGTTAATCGATAAAAGAAAAAAAATTGTCTTTGGTTTTGTTGCTGGAGGGCACTGCCTAAAAAAGCTCTTCCAAACGTCTTTTCCACCCATTTTTAAACGTAAATTATTTCGTCATATCTTTAAAATAGCGCGTAAACAACAAATGGTTTTCCCCCAATTCCGAGAATAAATCCAACAACCGATATTCTATTAAATTTGATTTTGAAAATCATTATTGATAATAATAAATCAAATTCATTTTTGTGTCAAGAAAAAATTAACTAACATATAAATATTATTTATTTTATGTAAATCTCATAGATATTTATTTTTTTGACTTTTAAAAATAATTATTAGAATAATTAGAATAACCGAAAATCAATCTTTTGAAGTTTCAGGCTCCGTGATAGAAATAAAAATATTTTCTTTCAGTTTCTCATCTTGTGATGAAAAGTGGAAGAGATATTTCTATGTGTAAGTTAAAGGTCTCGACGACAAGGCTAAGAATATATATAAAGTTTCTTCGCAACGCAAAGAGTCTAAGAAAAATGTGTACATTATAATAAATTCGAGCCGCGTACCATTTCGCGTACCATTTCTCTAGCGCCACAGGATTAGTTGTAGTTATGACTGCAGTAAATTTCCCCGCAGTCTAGAGTTTCTCCTCGTTACTTCACCTAATGTGTATTATGGTTGTGTATTATAACTAACACCACTGAAAATTTATCGTAGGGGAGACGAGGGCTCTGCGCGCACATTTTTTGTTTAATCACTTTTTAATAAAAAAATACATTTGTGAACAAAAAATCATTGATACAGTTTGAAGAAGTGATATTTGAACTAAAATTTAGTCCATTGACGCAATTGTGAATAAGCAAAAGTTTAGTTATTATTAATAAAAAAAAAACATTCTACTTCTCTCTAAAATTCATATTTTAAAGAATTTTATTGCAAGGCTTGCGAAGAATAGAAAGCTTGTTTTCCTTCTTTTTTTGTCCTAAGGCCCACTTCTTCAAATGTTTTTTAGCCCTAGGGTGCAAACAGCGATTTTCCGCCCGCCGCGCATGAACGAAAAATCCGCAATTTCGAATGTAGTGGGACGCAAAATTTTTTTCTCAGTCTCGTAACGCTTACACGAGGGGGACGACATTTTTTTTATTTCATAATTTTTTTAAATAAAGCTTTGCTAATATATTTATTTATTTCTACACCTATATAATTTAAAAAATAAATATATTTCACTGCAATTTTTTAACCATCCAGTTTAAATGAATCTGAATAATAAAAATTCCAGTTAAAAGATAAAATCCCATACCAAAAAATAACGATATTTCCACAAAATAATTTCATTTTTAACCAATTAAATGATTTTTTGACCAAAATGATTAACCTTAAACCCAATAATAACTGTTGCAAAATTTTGTTGAATTTTCTATTAAAAAATTTAATTGTGTATAAAAAGGGATAAATTCTAAACAATAAAATCTGTAGTTGATATTATAAATAAAAAATATTTTTATTTAAAATGAAAAAAGTTCAATTTAATTTTTAAAAAATGAATTTTTATTCAAGCAGTTGAGTCTTCAACTGAAAAGACGAATGTTTAACGAATCGTTGACTTTTTAGCTAAAAAGGATACTTTTTAAAAAATTGGTGTAATTTTTGACAAAGTAGGTTGAATTTCAACAAAACAGTTAAATTTTAAGGGAGAAAAATTGTCAACTAAACAATTTACAATTACAATAAAAAATGGAAGAGTTCAATTTTAAGTTAAAATAATTAATTTTTAAACAAAAAGTGCAACTAAGAAGAATAACTTTCTAACCAAAAAATACTAATTTTTTAATAAACTACACGAATTTTCAAATAAAATATATCAATTTTCAACAAAGTAGTTAACTTTTTACCAAACAAAAAAATATATAAATTTGGAAAGAAAACTGAAATACTTATATTTTCAAGCAAATAAAATTATTTTTTACAGTCGGAAAAAAAAAATTTCAAAAAAAGAAAACAATTTTCAACCTAGGAGGTGAATTTCCAACTAAAAAAATGCGTTTTTAATTAAAAAATGAACTTTTAACAAAAAGATTGTTTTTCTACCAAGAAATATAAATTTTGTTATAATACATTAATTTTCAACTAAATAGTTTTTTTTTATTTTATTTTTATTCCAGATAATATTTTTAAACCAAAAAAAAAACAATTTTTAACAATATAATTAAATTTTCTACAATGTCATTGTTTAAATATAGTTTAATTTTAAATAAAAAAGTGAATTTTAAATCAAGATGGTTCATTTTCAATCGAAAAAGAGGAATTTTTAAAAACAAAATACATGAATTTTTATCCAAGTGGTTGAATTTTCAAATGAAATAGATCAATTTTCAACAAAGTAATTGACTTTTTAACAAAAAAAAAAGATAAATTTGAAACCAAGACTGAAATTATTATATTTTTAATCAAATAAAAATATGTTTTCACAGCAGAAAAAAAAGAATTTTCCAACAAATAAAACAATTTTAACAATTTTTAACAAAAAAGATTAATTTTCTACTAAGAAATACAAATTTGATTAAAATACATTATTTTCAACTAAATATTTATAGTTAATAGTAACAACTAAAATATAATTGACAAATAAAAATGAAGCCGTTAAATTTTTATAGAAGATAATATTATTAAACCAAAAAAAGAATTTTTAACAATTTGATTCAATTTTCTACAAAGTCATTGTTTAATTATAGTTTAATTTTAAACCAAAAACGTGAATTTTAAATCAAGTTGGTTCATTTTCAACCGAAAAAGAGTAATTTTTAAAAACAAAATACATTAATTTTTATCCAAGTGGTTGCATTTTCAAATAAAATAGATCAATTTTCAACAATGTAGTTAACTTTTTAGCAAAAAAAAAAGAAGATAAATTTGAAACCAAAACTGAAATAATTATCTTTTTAATTAAACAAAATTATGTTTTTACAGCAGGAAATAAAGAATTTTCAAACAAATAAAACAATTTTAACAATTTTTACAAAAAAGAATAATTTTCTACCAAGAAATACAAATTTAATTAAAATACATTAATTTTCAACTAAATAGTTATAGTTTTAACAACTAAAATATAATTCAAAAATAAAAATGAAATCGTTAAATTTTTATAGAAGATAATATTATTAAACAAAAAAAAAACAATTTTCAACAATATAATTAAATTTTCTACAATGCGATTGTTTAAATATAGTTTAATTTTGAACCAAAAACGTAAATTTTAAATCAAGATGTTTCATTTGAAACCGAAAAAGAGTAATTTTTAAAAACAGAATACATGAATTTTTATCCAAGCGGTTGAATTTTCAACTAAAAAATGTAAATTTTCAATCAAAACTGGAATAATTATGTTTTTACTAAATAAAATAATGTAATTATTAATTTTGCAACCAAGAAGATAAATTTTTAAATAAAATGATGCATCTTCAACCAAAAAATTAATTTTTAACGAAAAAGTTAAACTTACGACTAAATATATGAATTTACGACAAAAAAGCATTAATTTTCTACAAAAAATATTCCACCAAAAAACACAAGAAAAATTGTGTACAAAGAAATTTAACAGAATACGTTCATTTTCAACCAAATAGTTAAATTTTTAGCTGCAAAATATTAATAAAAAATTAAAAATAACAAAGTTAAATTTTCAGTTAAAATAAAAATAATGGTTTTTGAGCAGAAAAAAACAATTTTTTAACAAAATGGTTAGATTTTTCCAAAATATTTCAATTTTCAACCATAAATTTAATTTATTAGATAACAAGATTAATTCGCTACCAACAAAAACTGTTTTTTCAAACATTTGTTATTAAACATTTATAAATAATTATTTCAGTTTTGATTGAAAATTTATATTTTTTAGTTGAAAAAATGTAACCACTTTGTTGAAAATTTAACCACATGGATAAAATTTCATGTATTTTGTTTTTAAAAAATTCTCTTTTTCGGTTAAAAATGAACCATCTTGATTTAAAATTCATTTTTTTAAATAAAAATAAAATAAAATAAACTATTATATTGAAAATTACTGTGTTTTAATCATATTTATATTTCTTAGTAGAAAATTAATATTTTTTGTTATAAGTTCATTTTTTGATTGAAAACGTCCTAGGTTGAAAATTGTTTTATTTGTTTAAAAATTCTTTTTTTCCTGCTGTAAAAATTTTTTTTTTTGATTGAAAATATAATTATTTCAGTTTTAGTTTCAAATTTATCTTTTTTTTGGTAAAAAGTTAACTACTTTACTGAAAATTGATCTTTTTTATTTGAAAATTCAACCACTTGGATAAAAATTCATGTATTTTGTTTTTAAAAATTCCTCTTTTTCGATTGAAAATGAACCATCTTGTTGTAAAATCACGTTTTTTGTTAAAAATTAAATTATATTTAAACAATGACATTGTACAAAATTGAAATATATTGTTGAAAATTGTTATTTCTGTTTAAAAATATTATCATTAATAAAAATAAAATAAACTATTCAGTTGAAAATTAATGTATTTTAATCAAATTTATATTTCTTGGTAGAAAATTAATCTATTTTGTTATAAGTTAATTTTTTGATTGAAAACGCATTATTTTAGCTCAAAATTCACATCCTAGGTTGAAAATTGTTTTATTTGTTTAAAAATTCTTTTTTTCCTTCTGTAAAAAAATAATTTTTTTTATTGAAAATATATTTATTTCAGTTTTAGTTTCAAATTTATCTTTTTTTTTGGTAAAAAGTTAACTACTTTGTTGAAAATTGATCTATTTTATTTGAAAATGCAACCACTTGGGTAAAAATTCATGTATTAATTCGCTACCAACAAAAACTGTTTTTTCAAACATTTGTGTTCTCAAAAAAAAAAAATTTTTGTTGAAAATGCAACTGTTTTGGGTATGTCGAAAATTCAACTATTTGTTTAAAAATTCAACTGTTTTGGTGGTTATTCGTCTTTTTGGATTAAAAATATTATTATTATGGTAGAAATATTTTTTTTAATTCATCATTTTGGGTTGAAAATACAAAATTTCGTTGCAACTTTTTTTAATTGAACTATTTAAATAAAATTTCATCTTTCTTGTTTAAAATTTTTTTTGTTAGAAATTTATTTTATTGTTGCAGATTGATCTTAATGCGTTTTTAAGTTAACTTTATACAAAATATTTATAAATTATTCGTAAAATGTAATATAAGACATTTCCTATGAATGTTAATAAAAATTGTTTAGAATTCAAAACTATGGAAAATCCCTTAACATTTAAAATAAAAATAATAATTTTAAAGACAATTTTTCTTAAATTATTTTGCAAATAGTTGGATTTTTATAAATTAAATTGAACTTCCTGCATTTTTTTCTCGAAATTAGACCCGAAAAACTTGCAAATTTGATTGAATTTTGAAAGCAGACCTCTCCAGCAGCTCTGAAAATAATTCCTAGTTTTTTTTTCTCCATAACACCGTATAATTTGTCCTGATATTTCCTCGCTTTTCTGTTAAGACTTTGTGGCTGATAAAATAGAGTTTCGCGTGTAATGAAGAATATTGAATTACTCTTAGAGAAAATTGAGGAGAAAATAAGTCACTGTGCACGACATGCATGCAAAATATTCCCATGTAAGCTTTCCACAACGCTATATATCTTGCGATTCATTCATTCATTCATACGTCTAATAACACATTCAACATGCACACGACCCGTCCTATATTTTGCATAACCATCGGAATTGTAATAACTATCCAGAGGGCAGAATGCATTCTCTGTGAAATGCAATATTCTTATGAAATACTGTGGGGTAGATATTAAGTCATATTTTTCAGACCAGTCAAAATTACTGTTGTTACTGCTCAGCTAATGTCATCAACGATCTTATTAGTTTTCTAATTCAAGAATCAGCTTAAGTATTTCATTCTCAGAAACTGTTATTAAATTTGACCAAAAAAGAGTTTGCACATTCTTATAGCGCGCTACGCGCGCAGCTCGTTTTGCTCCCAAGCTTGAGCGACTAGGGATCGCGACTCTTGGTCCCCACATTTGTGTGCAGACCTTTTAAAAAGAGAGGTTCAAGCATAGACGACTGTCATTTGGTTATTGTGAATTCTCTTTTGTTAAAGCTCCTAGGGCTTTAACGAAAACGTTCTCATCACGTATATCGTGCTTCGCACTTGATTTTGTCGCCACTGCGACTTTTCTACATTATGTTCAACTCTATCAGTACAAATCTCTTTTTTAATGTGTTAGTATTGAAAGAAAAGTATTTTTTATGTCTTATTTTTATCATAAAAAATGGGCATTCTCTTAAAATAAAAATTATTATCAAATATCAATGTAGATGGAATTTAGGTAAAAAATTTTCGTAAATAAAATTTTATTGTATTTATAACAAACTTGTAGATATTTTTTATTAAAAAAACTATTGTCTTTTAATTTTGTTCGTGTCTTGTGTCGTTTGTTCACAGTTTCTTTTTTTTAATAATTTTTAATCTTTCATTACGATTGAAAGAAAATCTAATCGTTCTATCTAACAAAAAAGATAAATTTTAAAATGACATTTAAAAAAATATTAATTTACAACAAAAAAGTTAATTTTCTACTATACGGGTGACTTTTTAACAACATAGAAATGAATTTTCTACACAATTTTTCAACACAAAAATATTAGTTATCAAAAAAAGGTGCATTAAGTCAGCTTGAGTATTTCATTCTCATAGCGCGCTAAGAGCACGACTCGTTTCGCTCGCAACCTTGAGTGGGGCTAGGGCGCGCGACCACATTTTTGTGCAAGCCTTTTAAAATGAGAGGTTCAAGCATCGAGAACTGTCATTTGATTATTGTGAATGCTCTTACGTTAAAGCTCTTTGAGCTTTAACAGGCTGGTAGGGGGAGCCACATAGATCCTCGGGAAAGCGTCCGGTCCTCTTATATTTTTCCTTCCTGGTAATACGAGGGCGAGCGAGAGAGCGAGTTAGGCGAAGAGCTTACGAACGATCCTATAGAGGGCTCTTATCCACAATTTCAGATTCTGATGTCTTACTTATTGATACAATTATGGAGGGGGGAAGTAACCAGTCGTGGGTTGCTGTACTAGTGTTATATTTATTTATTCAAAATAAAAAGCAGACAAGATTGTATACATATAGACGGTCATAATCGTCGACGAACCCGCGAGTCTTGGG